>JBCAUA010675729.1:0-15558 GCA_038406235.1 Peronia verruculata
CCATCCATCCATCCATCCATCCATCCATCCATCCATCCATCCATCCGTCCGTCCATCCATCCATCCATCCATCCATCTTTCCATCCATTCCCCCATCAATCCATCCATTCATTTAACCATCCATCCATCCATCCATCCATTCTTTCGCCCAACTTATAATGAAATTTGCCTTTCTCTTTAGTATCTACACTTTCTCCACTCCCCTGTCTGTGACCCTCCTCGTCTGTTTCCCGAGGGCTTCACAGTCTCCATGATTCATCAGCCCAACCATCACCATCATATTATCATCATCTCATCATTTTCACTGTTAATATAACTGTCCTCCTTGATGACATATAGACACCCCCCCCCCCAACCCCTTTCTCGCCACACGTCCACTAGGAAGTTGAAAGACGTATAACAAAACGTAATCTGTTCCCCCCAAAATCACTAAACACAATTTGTTCTTGTCATTTTAGCTCAAGGGTCTCCAAACTTTTGCAAAGAAGGTCAGATATGGTGAAGTGAAAAATACCTGGGGGCCGACTATTCAGTCTAACATTCTTTGAACCATTTACATTTAATGTAAATGATCTATGTTATGGAACTGGTATTGCAAATGGCATACGTTTATTTTTTTTTTTTTTTCACAAAGGACACAAATAAATCCAAACAAGCTTTTACCAAAATCACTCTGCCTTTCATATTTGAAGACTACCCAAAATGATAAGTAAGAAAGTCTGACTGGAAAAGTTTTAGGAAGAACAAACTAGGCCATTTGAAATATCACAGAAGCTGCGGGCAGAGGAAATTTAAACATGGGCCGCAAGCAGCTCCGGGCCGGACTTTGGACATGCTTGCTTTAGCTGGGTTGCATGTATATATGTGTATGTACGTTTGTCATTCAGCACTTTCGTATGTCTTTCTCCACAGTTGGAGCAGGGAACAGGCAATAGACTATTTCTTGAACCACACGGCAGAATCTCCAGAAGGTTAATAGACTCAAGTTTTTCCTTATCAAGTACATCAGTAGTTGAAACTGTTCTCTCTGCTACCAAAATTGCATGATGTAAAAAGGAAAAGAAAACAAAACAAAAATTTTAAAGTCATTCCGCAATCTTCTCTGATAAGGATTGTAAACTTGTTTAGAATGGTTAAAAGCACTACCATTCCCCATGAGATTAAGCAAAGCATTGATAAGTAAACAAATGATTAATTAATGTAAACAAGCAAATAAATAAATATACAGACAAATAAATGAATAAATACATGAATGCATGAATAAATAAATGAATACATTAATAGATAAATGAATATATGAATAAATAAATGAATACATGAATAAATAAATACATGAATAAATAAATAAACAAAGAATAAATTAACAAATAACAATAAAAAAAAATATTTTAAAAATAATATAATTTAACTAATAAATATTTTTTTTAAATTGTAGACTCTGTATATATGACCAATATGGGTTACGATTGTATGTACTGAGTGAAGAAGGCATTAGATCGTGAATGATGAGTTATAATTCTAGGACGATTTATTGCACCATAGTGATGTCAAATATCGATGGCGAATAGGTTCGACCCACTCATTATTTTAATATATTTATGGTTGTAGGTATCGAAGTAGAAGTAGATCGGTACATCACATGGCCCGGGCAGGCTGTTTCTTATAAAGTGGGCGAGTTGTGGATAAGGAGCTTGAGGCAGCAGGCTGAAGCCAAACTTGGTGAGTATGCAGGCATATAAATACACGTAGACAAATAGGTAAATGGAATAGTAGCCAATGGCAGGAAAATATATCCATCCATCCATCCATCCATTCAGCCATCCATCCATCCATCCATCCATCCATCCATCATCCATCCACCCATCCATCCATCCATCCATCCATCCATCCATCCATCCCTCTGTCTGTCTGCCCATCAATCCCTCCGTCTCTCTGTCTGTCCATCCATCCATCCATCCATCCATCCATCCATCCATCCATCCATCCATCCATCCATTCACCTGTCCATCCGTCCATCCATCCATCCATCCATCTATCCATCCATCCATCCATCCATCCATCCATCCATCCATCCATCGACACATCCATCCCATCATCCTCAAAACCAGCCATATTTCTATGTCACAAAACCCTTCAGGTGAGAACTTCGATGTGCGTGACTTCCACATGGTAGTCCTGAGGAACGGCGCAGTTCCGTTGAGCGTGCTGGAATTACAAGTTCAGAACTGGATAGAGAATCATCAGCGAGAGCAAGACCTGGATACAGAGGACTGCGAATGTACCAGTGAAGATCCAGTAGTGAAGTCTCGATGTCAGAGATCGCTGTCACGGACAAAACAAAAGAGCACCAAGAATGGAGGCAAATCAGTCAAGAGATCGCACGAATGCACAGTCTTGTTAATATGTGTGCTGTACATTCTCTCGTACTTTAAGTAGTGAAAAAAGGCCATAATTCATCCCACTAATTTGTTGAAAAACAATGCACTTCGGTTGCCAAGTTTTGTGTTAACAATAATTTCATATAATTTTGTTTCATACTCACACTTTTTTTTCCTCTCTCATCGCATCTTTATTTATTTATTTTTTTAATGAATGTTCAGTAACTATAACGTTTCAAATTCACCATGAATCAGCGCTTTGACTGAATGTCACATCTGACAACATGAAGTCAATTTCAAGTAATGCTGCGTTCACCTGAAATTGTTGGTAAGTCGATATATGCATAAATAATGTCAATTTTAACTGGTCAAAGTTGTTTGCAATGAATGCTCAAATTGGATCGTTTTAAATAAAGAACCATAATGACTGGATAATTACAAAAAGATCTATAGTCTATTCAGTTGATGGATGCTTATTTTTTTTCTTTAAATCATTCAGGTATCTGAAATCATTACCACTTTGTACTAATGTAGAAAAATAAAGTCAACCTCTGTAGGATGTTTTGGGACGAATTTCGAAATTCATAGATAGATATGACACAAACTCATGTTTTTTCTTCAATCATTCATTTATAGATGCTGACAGACTACTAGGAGTTTCTTTCAAATGGGCACAACTATACTTTTCATGAGGTTGGAGTTTGTTACCTTTCAACGCCATCGTTTGCTCATCATGCCATCAGTGTGTTGTTTGTGTTTTCTCTTCTCTTCACTTTATGTTGAACGTTTGCATGCAGAATCAAATACCACACAGTGTTTCATTCCTACTTGTTTCCTCATTCATTCATTCATTCATTCATTCATTCATTCATTCATTGAAACATTGATTCATTCCTTGAAACATTCATTCATTCATTGAAACATTCATTCATTCATAGAAACATTCATTCATTCATCTAAACATTCATTCATTCATTCATTCATTCATTCATTCATTGAAACATTCATTCATTCACTGAAACATTCATTCATTCATTGAAACATTCATTCATTTAATCATTCATTCATTCATTCATTTATTCATTCATTCATTGAAACATTCATTCATTCATTCATTCACTCTATTGAATCAATCAATCATTGAGTCAATCAGTCATTCATGAACATGTACCCCTTAATTCAGTCAACAAAACACTGATGCAGTCAGCCATTAATGAAACGTTCTTTCACTCCTTCATTCACTCAGTCATTCATTCATTAATTCATATATTCATTCATTGATTTACTCATCTGTTCCCCTCTCATTCATGTATTGGTTTTACCCTTCAATTCTTTAGTCATGCAATCATTCATTTCTTCAATAGCTTATCTGCTTTTGTTTACTCATGAATAAATTTTGTTTGTTATAGATGCATATTGTACAATTAGGCCAGTTTATGGTAAGCAACCATTCGTTCTACAGTTTTGCCATCCATCCATCCATCCATCCATCCATCCATCCATCCATCCATTCATCAATCCATCCATCCATCCCATCCATCCATCCATCCATCATCCATCCATCCATCCATCCATCCATCCATCCAACTCTCCCATCCATCCAACTCTCCATCCATCCATCCATCCATCCATCCATCCAACTCTCCATTCATCCCTCCATCCATCCATCCATCCAACTCTCCATCCATCCATCCATCCATCCATCCAACGATCCATCCATCCAACTCTCCATCTATCCATCCATTCATCCATTCATCCATCCATCCATCCATCCATCCGTAATCTGCCCATGCTATTAGCTACAAGCTACCATATTTTCATCATATCATGCAGTGTGCCGAGCATGGATTACCTGTTCTTGTGATGTTTTAATATTAAATTTCAAAGATACCTTTGTATAAAATTTGAAGATTGTGTGCAATATGTATCGAATTCTGTATATGAATAGGGATATTCACTGTAACAAAATCTGTTTTTGAATTTACATATAAAAATTGTGATGCGCCTCACTTTTATGAAACATTATTTTTGTATAAATATTATCATGACATAGCTGAGAACTTTAAGGGATGTTTGGGCATTGTTATGGTTTTACTCGAATGTTCATTAACCCAGAAGAATAATATGTTTATATGACGATGATGTTATTCGGGGCATCAATGTAGTTGGTAATATAGTTTTGTAATATTTAAACTGTTTTTGCTATCAGCATAGATTTTCTTCTTCTTTTTTTTTTAAAATTACATTTCAATTTTGTTGTTGCCGCTACTAGATACTGGTTTTGTTGCTAGACATGTTTTGTCTTTAAAATAAACGTTATTCAAAAACAATCTGGCTTTTGTTCAAATGCTTTCTGAGCAGTATTTTTATATGTAGATCTAACTGTAAATGAACCCATGTTGGAAATTTGAGATTTTGTAAGCTTTATTTTCTGGTGTACAAGACGTCTTCCTGGAAGTTTACATTTTTACTCTTCAAGATATCTCATCTAGAAATTGAACTGTGATCATTTGAAAAATCCAACAATATGAAGATCATAAAGGGAAAAACTGGCGTATAAGGTTTATACTTCTATGATCATCTTTCAAGTAATCCATACTGCAAGCAGACTATTTATTTATTGATCATGGGTTAAAATTACATCACAGCACCAAAAATGCAACAACATTTTATGCTTTAAAAAATCGACTTGAGGGACGTGAATGGTTGGATGGATGGATAGACAAATGAAAACAATTCTGTAAATGAATTTACAAAGCCATTCAGATGCATGCATGCACACACACACGCACACACACACACACACATACATACACACACACACACATACATACACACACACACACACATACATACATACATACATTCATACATACATACATACATACATTTACATACATACATACATACATACATACATACATACATACATACATACATACATACATACATACATACATACATACATATATACACACTCTATCAATTGCCCGGTGTCTTTCTGACAGTGTGAGTTTGGCGCCTGAAACGTTCCGGCAGGTTGGCATTTTTGCGCAGAATCTGCCTGGGTTGCCAGGCAACATCCGACGCTCTCCACGGGGCACGTATTGGGTGGGGCTCTCCATGGTGCGTCATGGCGGCATCAGGAACTCAATGGACATGTTCTCAAGCAATATTGAAGCCAGAAGGAGGACTGTATACGTGAGTTTCTTCTCTGTCTTTTTCTTCTTACTGTCGTTCTTTCTTGTGCGAAATGTCATTGTTGTTTACTTTTTCTTTCTTTTCTTTTCTTTTCTAGTTTTTTTCCTCCCTCTGTTTTATTTATTTATTTATTCATTTATCTCAGGAGACCTAAGAGTTCATATTCGACTAAGCAAAAACCTGGAAATCCCAGCCGGAGTGTTTGTACCCCTATGCTAAAAATAGAACACTCACAGGTGTTTATTACCGCTCCACAAACAGATCCGTGAGCAATTATTGTCACCGGTCCCGTGCATTTTTTTATATGCCTTTCCATGTCAGTGACAGTGGACAGTTTGGAGTGTTTGTACCCTCCTTGTAAAACTAGACAGGGATTTCCAGCTGTTCTCTTAGTCGGAACAAAGTGTCGTGAATAAGAGGGTAGAAAGAGAAAGAATTATGAATGTTTTCTCCCCCCCCCTCCCCCCTCCCTTTTCCCCATGCAAATATGATTAAAATGGGGGAGGGAAGCAAGAAGGAGAGGGGGCGCACCACAATAATTTGTGTTTGCTTTTGACCATAGGCCATTTCATTTTGCATGTATATGTAATTGGCACGTCTGATTCAGTATAGTGTCCTTGGAAATTCACTAGTTTGTCATTTTGCCATGGAAACGGCCGCCATCTGGGA
Source organism: Peronia verruculata (assembly GCA_038406235.1). Taxonomy (NCBI): domain Eukaryota; kingdom Metazoa; phylum Mollusca; class Gastropoda; order Systellommatophora; family Onchidiidae; genus Peronia; species Peronia verruculata. The sequence continues at coordinate 6,249 of JBCAUA010675729.1, forward strand.
TGTTCCCTATGATTTTCTTGGAAAATAGCTAGCGTGCTTGGCTGCCATGGAAACGTCACCATCTTGGATGTTGTTATGGTTGTTTAAAATCAATCTCCTGCCTTACCAATTGCTATCTGAGCTTTCAAAGGTTGGAGACTAGAGTTTTCTACTTCCTACCTTTCCTATTCTCTCTACAGACTGATAACCAGAACACCATCAGAGGTTACTATCCACGCTATGGCATGGTGGTGGAATTGGACCAGACTGGGCGTATTGTGGGCAGTTTGCACGATCCTACAGGTTAGTAGGACAGAGAAGAAGGGAGGGGAGAGAGAAACATAATAGTGAAGAGCGTGGAGAGAAATAATTTAGATCCTGCCGTTATTCTCGCCCACCTATTTGAGTTTTCCATCCATCCATCCATCCATCCATCCATCCATCCATCCATCCATCCATTCATTCATCCGTCCATCCATCTATCCATTCATCCATTCATACATTCATTCATTCATCCATCCATTTATCCATCCATCCATTTATCGCCGTTGATCCTGCCTTATGTCTGCTCGTCTATCCGTTTGTCCGACCTCCTGTCTGTAATTTTATCCATCAGCATTGTTCCACGCGTCTTTAACTATTCAACATAATTTTGTTACCAATACATTTAATTTCTAAATCTGTAACTTAATTGAGCCGAGTGTTACATTTCAGGGAACACTTCAATGGTTTGCCATCTCTGGTATTTTGGGCACGCCTGCGATGCCAATGTTGTAAATGCTTCACATGTGATTAGATCTCGGTTATTTTCTCTCTAGACAAAGAATAAATTTAATACATAATAAATAAATAAATAAATGAATAAATGAATAAATGAATAAATGAATAAATGAATAAATAAATAAATAAATAAATAAATAAATAAATAATAAATAATAAATAAATAATAAATAATTAAATAAATAAATAAGTAAGTAAGTAAGTAAATAGAAGAGAAGTAATAACTAACGAAATAAATAACTAAATAAAGAAATTAAAAAAAAAAAATGAAATAATCATCGAGATACACAAGAAACACAAACAACAGCAACAACAACAAGGGAAAAGGGAACGCAGCAATAATACAAAAACAACCACAAAACAGAACAAACAGGCGTTGATTCCTTGAGTAACACTGGACTTCGACAGCAAATTTCCAGCCCAGGCGATTCTGGCAGATTCTCCCCAGTTCGGCCCACGTCATTTAGGCGGCCTTTTCTTCAGCGTTCATACTCCAGCGTCAAGTCTGTTTCGGTCGGCCTACTTTCCCCTTTCAAAACAAACTATAATAAAGAATGAACAAAGCATTGACAGACTAGTATAATGTCATATCAGCTTTTTTATTTTAAATTAAAAAAAAAAAAAAAAGTAGCAATCATTGTGAGATGCTAAGCTTCGGAGGACAGCCAATGCTTAACTAGAGGATTTAGCTTTGTTATTTCAGATGAAATAGGATGTAAACAAAGTTTGTCAAGCATTATTTAACCAATCAAAATAACTAAATATTAACTAAATCCACAATGCTAATATTTAAAACCCAGTATCATAAATCATTTTCATTTTGTATATAAACTGTCACGATTTTGTAGCATAAGGCAAACGTATACCGTGTGTTTTAAGTTCACACTTACTCGCATTATATTACACAGATACATTGAAGCTGTTATTTCAATGAGATATTTTTTCTTTCTTGCCTTTCTTTTTCTTTCTCGCATTCTTTCTTTCTTTTTCTGCCGGTCTGTCTTTTTCTTTTTGTTCTTTCTTTCCCTCCGTCTTCCTCTTTCTACCAGCTAATGGAATCTCAAATAGTTATATCGCTATTAAATACGAAGAACTGGAATCAAAGACGGGCAATAGAAAAGGAAAAACTGGCAGGGGTTAAGTCCACCATCAGTATATAGACATCATTAAATTAACATCATTAACTTCTCCCCTTCCGAGCAGGGCAATACATTAGACATTTTGCTTTCTTGTTTCTCTTCTTTTTTGTATGTAAAATACTCTTAAATAGGACATTTTTCATCATAAATTCCATTTGCATCTGTCCTTATTCACCTGATAGAGATCGATATTAACGATCGCCACCTCGTCTGTTATCGACCTGGCCACCGAAAGTACAGTCTAGTTTTCAATGGTGATGACTCAATCTCTAAACCATATCTAATACTCAGTTTCTAGCTAAAGCATAGCAGGTCTCGAGTGCCATATTATGGATTCCAGCTGTCAACTAATTTAAAACGTGAATATAAACAATAATATTGTAGACCTATTCAGAGACTAATAAATAAACTGAAAGTGGAAGACTATCGTTAGATCCACTAAAAAATCATTTGGTTCTTTATCGTCGTCATCAACAGTTTCAGTATAATCATCATTAAATCATTATCATTCTAAACGAATGTCAAAACTAAGACGTCTGTCTAACTGGTAACTAATACAACTGTCTTAGAACTAAGACGACTGTCCAACCGGTAACAAATAAAAGTGTCTTAAAACTAAGACGACTAACCGGCAACTTATAAAAATGTCTTTAAAAACTGAGACAGCTGTCTAACCAGTAACCTATAAGAATGTCTTTAAAACTTAAGACAACTGTATAACCGGGACATCATCATCATCATCATTCCTTTATATAGAAGTCTTGAATTGTAAGACATTGACTGCCAAGAGGTAACTAACCAAATGCAATCCGGAGAACTGATAAGTTAATAATTAAGTAAATCATGGAATTTGCCAAACTTAAGAACCCAGTGATTCAGAAATGGTCCTTGTAACTGACAGAATCTGGAATGCCCTGAAGAATGCTGAAAAACAAAACATATCTCAGAAACAGATTTATCATATTTTACTTCTTCCTTAACTGACACGAAATGTTCCATCTTAGAGCTGATAGGCTGTCCGTCCTTGCAACAATGACAATAGGCAAAATATAGATAAGGGTATTACAGCACGCAATTACATGTTTCGTTCAGTGATCGGGGAACTTTTTCTTTTTTTTTAATCTTCATAAACTGCCATTAAAATAGCAGAGTTTTTAAAAATTTTGAATCGGTAGCTATCATTAAACGCGGTTCGGTGACCAAGTGATTGGACCATCGGTCACGCAAACAGAAGTTCTGAATTTGACTCATGGGGCTCGGCAGTTCGTCATTCTGGAAGACGATTACCATACATTTTCTGCATCGACGCAGGTTAACTCTTTCCATACGGAGAATTGACCATTGCTGAAATATCCAATGGCTTATTCCTAAACGTGAAGAGAGAAGCAGTATTGTTCTACAAACTAATAATAGATTGTAAAGCGCTTGGAGCCTGTCCAGCGCGGGCATAAATACTCTCTATTATTCCCTATTATTAGGTCAGGAAGTTAAAAGGAAAAACATCTAATAAAAGAACCTACTCTTCCTCTGAATACCGTCATTTGTCTCGCTTCAAGTGAGTAGTTTGTCCTGCCATCATGCTCTTTATTGTCATCACCATCATCATCATAAGATAACATCTACCACAGTCACAACACCAGCTACCACAGCAGTTTATGACTTTGATTCATAGGTCGAGCCTTCCCTGGCGTGTCTGAGGCTATAGAACATGAGGGTCTCCTGTATGTCGGCTCACCCTCTGTCCGCTATGCCGGTCGCATTGTGCTACCTCAGGGTGATGGCCGCATTGTCACGGTGCAGAGCGTCGTTCAGGTACGGCCTGACTGGCTGAATGACACTGACTGATCGATTGAAAGAGACATTGATTGACTGAACAGCCAATAACTGATTGACTAATTGGTTGATTGAGCTGTTCACAACGATTACTTGTTGATTTATTGGTTAACGACTTATAAACAGATAGACGAAATGATTGACTGACCGATTGACTGACAGATGTGCAAGATTGATCAAGCGGTTGTCAATCTAACAGATCAACCAACTGCTTGGCTGATTGAGTGACAAATTCACCGCCCATCAATTCACCCATTGAAAGACAGACTAACTGATTGGATAACTGGGTAACTGATTGATAGACATACTGTTTGGTGCACCTCATAGCAGAATGGGTTATTGTGATCGAACAGTAGACAGATCGAATTCTCAGATTGACTAAATCAATAAATCCCTTTAGCAGCATACAAATCATCAGTGCACGCACCATAAAAATCTGAAATCGAGAAAAATTGGAGAAAATTTCCAAACGTCTCCCAAATATCTGCACAACTTTTCTTCCCCTTACAAGACACATACATTCTGCCCCAGTTCCATTAACCTTAGAGATGTTACATCGTTCTGAATCTCCACATGACGGGAGAATTGCCTTGACCTCGCGGAAGCTAATATCGAGCTATAAACAGTGGTTCGAATGCTCGGGTCTCTTCAATTAAAATGCTGAGAAAATAACGGCCACCTTCCTGCATTATAGCTCTTGGAATAGAAAGACATATATAGTGATAGTCCATGATGCATTGATTGTTCAGAGCACAGTGTATTACGCAGTGTAAAGAAAGAAGCCAAATATCACTCGTTTCCAAGAACCTATGGTATTAACACACGAGGGGTTCGCTACCTCCTTGTGAGTTCTGGGAACTCAGATGAGATCTATTTAGGAACTGAGATTTTGCTCACTCCAGGCTACTCTGTATTCTTCCTGGTTCATCTTTTAAAAAGTACCTAAAGATTACACACCGAGTTAGCCCAACGCTTTGTGAATCTTTCTTGCAGATATGTAAAACTGATATATTGTAGTGCTTAACTCCACGCAGCACCTACTTCTCTCCCCCCCCCCACCCCACCCCCAACCCCACATTTAAAAAAAAAAATGAAGAGAGCATTATCATATTAAGGGGGCTTTTTTTCCAACACAAAACTCAAAACTTTCGTAACAAATCAAATCTCTAAATTTCTGAGGCTGAGAAAAGTTACTTCTTTCAAGCCTTGTAGAGTGTTTGTAGAAAGTGCCAAAGTATTAGGATTGCTGTGCTGACATGTAAGCATCTTGAAAGAATACAACCTTAAGGAGATATATTGTTTTATCAGCACAATGTTATTATATAGTTATATGATGTTTGGATAGAAGTTATAAGTAATGTGTTATGAGTGCGTTTGTGACCCTATATAAGCCTCTTGACATTAGAAACGATGGAGTTGGTAAATGCACAAAGAGTGGACTGTGAAAGAGTGACATTTTTTAAAATATATATATATATATATATCAAGAAATGCTACTGCCTTGAATAAGATCGCCCTCCTGTACTTTTCCTTGGCAGGTTCTGAGAAGCCGTTGCCAAATTCCCGAAAATCGAGTAGCTCAGGCCATTCTAATCCTGACCGAGTATATCCGACGTCAGAACGGAAACACTGACATCACCACTACCTCAGCACCACAAATAACCACAACAGCCAGCCCACAGATGAGCACAGCAAGCACAACCACCGGCTCTCAGACCAGCGGTTCAACCAGTGGTTCAACCAGTGGTTCAACCGGCGGCACTACGGATGGAGCCACCACAGCCACCACGAGCTCGCCAACGGACGGTTCAACCACTACAGCCGTTACTGTGACCGGAACAACCAGTGGCGGCACCACAGCAACTGGGGCCACGACTTCGACCGCCTCCTCAGTGACCGATACCACCTCCTCCCCGGCGACGACGACGGCCTGATTGACCTGTCACTGACCGGATCTTCCGGTCCCGTTACAAAAGTGTATCGAACAGACCAGAAGCAAAGGCCGGAACGTCCAGCAAACCCTAACATACTTCGTCAAATTGCATTCATCCTGAAAACTTCGAGATCTAGACAACCGAAATTTAGATTTTGGCTTTCTCTCTTTACGACATAGCCAATGCATAACAATTTTTATAGCTCGAAGGGATGCAAGAGACTGTTTTATAATCTTGTGGAAATGTATATTAGAATAGCTAGAAAATAATAAAAATAATATAAATCTAAGATGAAAAAGGCCTTTTGTCAAACTACTTCAGACTCGATAATCACTGCCCTTGTGGTTATCACTATTATTATAATATTTGTTATCATATTTGTAACTTTTATGCGTGCAATAACTATTCATACAGTGTCACGAACTTTGAATGGATGTTGATGGATGTTAGTCTTGACGTTGTAAGTGGTGATCAGGCGGTGAATAAGGACGAGATACACACAGGGATGGAAAAATAAGAACGGGAATCCTCGACATCGAAATGGTGCAAAATTTATTGCAGGTGCTTGATATCAATTCAAACTTAAGGACAGCTGTCTAACTCTGATGCAAACAGCACACTGCATTCCACTATCACTGCATACCCTTCACTCTCTGCATGAGCCATTATATATCGATGCCAGCCCGTAAGAACCCTCTGGAATTCTCCCAAAACTATTAGCCTTCGCTAGATAATAACTACTAGATCTATCGCTACATAAAACCGTGACGTAGTACGCACGTGACGTACTTCACAAACTTAAGGTCTGACTAAAAACCATTCTGTTCAAAATGCCTGGAGAGTATCTCAGACTTGTTCGATGACGCAATATTTCCACTGGCCAGCATATGTATGCTCACATCATACACTCGCACGTATTCAACATTTAATCATGATTCGTTACAAACAAACATCGATATTTCAGAATCCTTTGTTCAATGTGTATTCCCAATTTTGTTTTATTTAAAGAGATTTTTCTGACCAATTGGCTAAAGAATTTGTTTTAATATAACCTTTAGAATTTCTCTCAGACAGAAACCGTTATTTCACAATCCTCCAATTCTCAATTTTGCTTTATTCGAAGAGGTTGTTCTGACCGGATGGCCGATGAAATGCTTATTATTTCAAGTTGTCAGAATTTAGTTTTTATAAGCTTACTTTCTCCTCTGCAGATAGAACAACTTGGGAGCCAGTTTGCAGACAGGATGGGCACACATTAAAAACAAAGGAAGCAGAACAAAGTAGTTTATTTTTCTTTGTAATTCACGATCACCTAGCTGTCTGGTACGCCCACTGTGGCCAGAAACTGTCTTGATATACGTAACGAATATCTATCCGTCAAAGAAATTAAAAACTCAAATGCGTAACTCAATTTTGTGAAATGCTTCACAAACTAGTGAAGAGCTAGTGAATTATTCTATTGTCTGACAGCTCTTATCCAATGCAATGCACAATATAGAGGCCGTTATCATTACCGTGGACAACGATAAGAGATATTAATTGCATTACAATAAATCTTTTACTCTAACATTTTTACTCTTTTTTTGTTGATTGTACCTTTACCTATGCGTGGGCCTAATGTGTACACACCCACACACACACACACACACACACACACACAGACACAGACAGACAGACAGACACACACAGACACACACACAAAAGCGCGCGACTTCATCTACCATTATTAACATCATTATCCACAACGTGAAAAAAAAATAAAAAAATATCACGAGCGAAAAAAAAAAAAAAACACATTGAGGAGGTTATTACCTTCTCCAAAGTTAAAACAAACGCGACAGCAATATATATAAATCACTCATGATTGCGTTACTCGTTATAACAAAGGATAGCAGAGTTAGTAAACAAAGAAATAATAACAGCACAACAACAGCAACATTAGCACACAATATCAACTGCAGAAAATAACATGCTGAGATCGGCCAAGCGTTTCGCGGTCAAACAAAATAGGTCCAAGTCCTCAGCCAGTGAGAAAAGGCTGCGTCTGAGGCAATAGAGAAACAATAGAAAATCTCCTTTGTCATGTCAACAGTGCAGCACCTCCACCCTACTTTTTGTGCATCCTGTAAATTCCTTAAATCTGCACCAATTTCACGATGAATGCGTAATATTTACTGTTTCAAAAATTATTGATAAATCAGAACAGGTAATTCATCTTTTGTGGATACTTTTTTTTTTTGGCCAGTTTTTGCTTACTTTAGCTTATTTATTTTCATTTTTAATAACTATTTATCGAAGTATTGTTCAATATATGTCCAGATGCCAGCATGTACTTCAGATATAACCACTGCAGGGAGTTCAACAACTATAAATTCTTGAGATATGAATGTAAAGCCGGCCCTACATTTTTCAGATCGATCTTAAGATCCGGTTTTAAGATCAAATATTAGGATAGATATCATCATGTGTAGGGAATTTTGGTTGAGATCTATCTCAAACGGATGAACTGATATCAAACTGACAGATATCAAGCACTTGATATTTTTGCTTCAGTCCACAGATCAGCCTAGTGGGGGCTCAAATTCGTGGGGTGTCAATCTCAAAATATTGGAATTCTGACTTCAGAATCGCGTTCAGCGTCGAATTTTACCGCGAATTGATACCAAACACTTCATATTTACATTCTTATTCTCTCCCAAACAAAAGGAAGTCTTTCTGTCTCTCTCATCTCTCTCACCCCAAAATGCGCGTTTTTTCCCCCTCTCTCCAATGCATACACACATGCACTGCTGTGTGCAGTGACCTTGAGGAGCCGCTCCTTTGTTTTATGGGTCGCAACTAGGCATCTAGGGGGTAAGAAGGTGGGGTTTTATTTTAGTCTAGCCCAGCTGAGTGCTCAACACTGATTAAACTTTAGCAAAGTTAACAACATGACTACTTGGTCAAGGGAAAAACCTTCTGAATTCCATTGAACTATATCGAAACTCCGAGTGTTTATGGAAGGTTAAATCGAAACATTACTGCAATAAATTATCAAGAGATCAGATCTTTATAACTTCTTCCAGTGGCGAGGTATCGCAACGTAGTCGTCAGTTTTTCGTGTGGTGTAACTGCATGTCTCATAAAAGTATCTTGCTTCACAATATGTGGAGTTACAAGTTGAAGCAGCTGACGATAAATCTCGGCGTTCATACGCAGGTAATTGTGAAAATCCGCTGGATATAGCCTTAACTCTTTTAATAGATTAACATGCCTATGTTGATTTCGGTCTAGGAGCCACTGCTTTGCCCATTCTCTTCCCCTTCGATGCTTCTCCTTTTTGACGACAAGGCAAACAGCTATCGCTGAAAGCACAACTTCTCGCTTTAACGGCATTTCGGCAACTGACTCAAAATGATGGGCAACTGATCTTAAGTCCCGATCTCAATAGTGTGTAGGCATCTGATCTTAAGAGCGTCTCAACCCGATCTCTCCGTAGGATCAGATCTTAAGATCGATCTGAAAAGTGTAAGGCCCCCTTAATAGATCGTTTCAGGTCGTATTATAAATATTAAATTACCTAACAAATCATTACACACACACACACACACACACACACACACACACACACACACACACACACACACACACACACACACACACACA
>JBCAUA010675840.1:0-15558 GCA_038406235.1 Peronia verruculata
CCCCCCCCCCCCCCCCCCCCCCCCCCCCCCCCCCCCCCCCCCCCCCCCCCCCCCCCCCCCCCCCCCCCCCCCAAAAGTTTCATAAGTTCTTGAATAGATCTATTGCCTTGCACATAATAAAGCAAGAATCTCTATGATTTGGAAAGTAGTGACATGCATAGAACAAGAACTCAAAAGGATAGCGACTAGTCATTAGAACATGCAGGTTTTCTCGTCCTTGGAAAAAAAAAAAAAAAACCTCAAAAGTCCATTTTCCCTGTGCGAGCTGCCGCTATTACTGAATCGTGAAAAAATTAGCCTCTGATTTGCAAATCAGAGTGTCTAGACTCGCGGAAGCCAAAGCCAGTCTCTTTATGAACGACAATGTAGATCAACATTTATCACAAGAGCTATGCTATGACACCCATATCTTAGCTCATTATTCACGATGTCCACAGACCCATTAGCATGCATATTTTTCAGACTCTTGTCACAAGAAGAGAACCAGACATTACATTTGCATATAGATTTCGCCTAACCTCTATATTTCTATGCTTGTATCTGGAATTCTAAGAAATCACATCCTAATGGTAGGTTATGCCGCAAAACCGTTTTTTTTTTTTTTCCTGTCGTTGTTGTTGTTGTTGTTGTTGTTGTTGTTGTTGTTGTTGCTGCTGCTGTTGTTGTTGATGTTGTTGTTGTTGTTTGTTTGTTTCTTTGTTTTTATATAATTATTTTTTTTTTATTGTTGTTGTTGTTCTTGATCTCTAAGATAAGATAAACTATACTTGTCCTCAAATAAAATCATAACGTGCATGAAACATGTACTCGCACATGCACTTAGATTAGAATAAATGTCCAGATTACCACCAGAACAAAGCAGGCTCACATAAAATTGCTACTGCTTAATAAGAGTATGACAAAGTTTCAACAACAAAATGGATGTCTGATATTACATCGCTGAGTTTACATGTACATAAAAGATATAGTACAATGGTCATACCTGACTGGAAACAGAGAAGCGGATTTGGAGATCGAGACGGGACTGAATGGGTTAATTTCTCCTTACCGACAGCTGTATAATGCCGATCTTGAATGGTGAAAGAGGGCAAAGAGAGCACGGAAGGCGGAGATTTTTTTACTGGCTGCAGGAGACATTTTGTCCTTTCGGCTTCGCTGGCGACAGCATTACCTTAAATTGAATGAGGAACCTTCTGAGTCTGGATGCCTGTATCTTCACGGTTCCAGATCGCGCAAAGAATTCCTGCCTCGATCTCTGCACTTTACTTCATTCTTTCATTGAATGAGACTGATATGCCTCAAAGGGAGTTTCTGTATTTAACAAAACTACAGGCAGGTCTGCATGTGAGCAGTTGTTGCCGATGATGGTTTGCAGCTGCTACTGTTGTTGAAGTCGTTTCGTTGAGGTGGCAATTATGATGTTGTTGAGACGACAACGAAGATGACCAGACAGATGGGAAATTACTGAACAGGCATACAGGTATTAAGAGAATATCCTGGTGTTCCTATTAGTAAAATGATTCTGGTGCTCACCTGTTTCTAAACCAACTGACATCCTCTGTTTGTTAATAAGGATCCGTCATAGGCACATTTCAGAATAATTATCACAATCGTTGTTCTTTCGTTTTTTATTTCGTTGTTGTTGTTGTTTGTTTGGTTTGTTTGTTTGTTTGTTTGCTTGTTTATTTGTTTGTTTGTTTTTTTCCCCCTTTTTTAAGCCAAAATCTATTTTGTGAAAGTTTGGATGATAACTAAACAACATTTGCACTCACTTTAATTAATCTTATTAACTTATGTGGATCTAAACATAACTGGACTCACCTCATTTAGAGCTCCATGTCACAATGTCATAAGTAAAAAAAAAAAAAAAAACGAACTGGCGCGACAAATCAGCTTCATAAAAACAAAAACTGAATTGGTTTTAAAACTAAAAGCATTAGGAGGCCAATACCATCCACATTCTTTCATTGTACTTTTTTACATCACAGTTCCTTTCAAAATGATCTACTATAATAGCAAGGAAATATACACAAATTACTGAACTTGAATCTAAAATTATTAGCCGTTTTAAGACGGTGTAACTTTCGTTCACAAAATTTGGCCGTACACGTAATTCAAAGACTAGATTTATTAAATTTGACGAAAAGCCAATCATTATTATTATTTGCTAAAAATAACAATCAAAATTAAATACATGTAGTTTAATTTCTCTAATGAATACTGCATTCTTGTTTCATAAGAGGAATAGATGCCATCACAAAAGCTCTAACACTTTTCTAATAGCATTTCGTGGTTTAAATCGTGGGCAGAGTTATACACGAAATCAATATCCAAGATTAAACAGAACTGTCCTCAAAATTGCAATCATTCTATGAGATAATTTTTAACCATGAGAATCACCATCTGTCTCTCTGTGATAGTACATGCATTCCCAGGCCGACACTTATCACAAGGCATGCACATCGCGATAAATTTTCGCACTTTACACCTCAAGGCCAGTCTCTATCGCCAGAAGAGAGATGCTGTGGATAGACATTGGGGATAGACGCTGCTGAAATCAATGGAAAATGGTGGCAAATGAAAGGATTTCTTTACAATTCAGTAAGAATGAGAAAAGGAACAGGTAGAACTCGAGGTATCAGTGTTTTTTTTTTTTTTTAAGTGAGTTCTCTTCCAAGGGTGTTACTTGCCCATGAATACGACTTATAATCTAAAATTTAAAAATATCACGCTGCTGTGAAAAAAGCATGCCGCGAAAGTATGACAAGAAAAGATTCAAAATTGGTGAGAGATTGGAATGTGGTGTAACCTGAGCATCAGCGCCACCAGCGCTACATTGCGCCAAGCGATCAGAGATAATAAGCCGAAACTCAGGAGTCACAGACAGACAGACAGATAAACAAACAGACGGAGAGACAGATAAGCAGACAGATACGTATGCAAACGGACAGACAGACCGATATAGGCAGGCTGGCAGACAGACAGAGACACAGACAGACAGACCTTGCATCAGTAGATGCCCCACTGACAGTTTATTGCTAGATCTAAAATGCCAATTGCACTGCACTATCATTTAGCAGAGTGCCAGGCCTTGACATGTGCTAATTGCGAGCCCGAGCAGTAATGACCTGATAAATGGTGTAAGCATGTCTATGTTGAAACAGTGATATTTCGGCCTTCACTAAAGAGAGTTTACCAATATTCCGCGAAGTCTTATCGACTCATGTCCTTGGTCTGGTCTCGGCCGTAAGTTTGTCTTGTTAGCTCACCTTTTGTTTTGACCCTGCTACGCAACTTTTCGCTGCCAACTTACTAAAGCTGGAGCGTTGCGTTACGTTCTATATACGTTTTTCAATCACCTGGTAGCGGTTATCTCCACGGTCAAAAACCTGAATGCCCTCCAAAGAATAGTATTAGTGAATAGTATTAACGAGTAATTAATGACGTAGGAAAACGCCTGACGTACTTCCACGCTGGGTTTTTTCCCGAAATCAAGTGTTCTACTATTAGCTAAATTTACCGATGTAATCAGATTCGAACGCTAATGACAAGTCACTAATTGAACGAACAGTCCGGTGCGCATATTACTACTTTCCTATTTGTTAATTTCAAGATTGTACGACGGTTTTCACTATTTTAATATTACCTGTATAAATGTTCGGAGGAAAAGGACAGTCAAAACCAATCGTATGATGTAGGTATTGTGTGTTCACAACAGTTCTGCTGTCTGGAGAAAAAAAAAAGTAAAAGTACTATCCCTTCACCCCCAAGCGGGGAAATTGGCTTAGCCATTTCAGACCGCGTAGCCGCAGTGCAGTGCCAGAGTACTTTCCCCGATACACATCAGGTACCCGTTTTACAGATAGGTGAGCTGAGGCAAATTGTGTGTTAAGTATCTTTCCTAAGGATACAACATGCAACCGTTGCGATTCGAACCACCGACTCTCTGCCTCCAAAGGCCGCAGCACAAATTACTGGGCTAACACGCCACCACTAATGAGAAATAATTTTAAACCATACATGTTATATATATATACAAATTGTTTATTATTCATTGGTTGGTGGACCACCAAAGCCCACAAGACTGTTTTGTCTGCACCCCTCCCACCCATTTCTTTCCCCCCCCCCCCCCCCCGCCGCCCTCTTAGGATCCACTTCTGTTACTCTCGAAAAACCCGTTCTGACTTTAATCCCCCAAAAACTTGCTCGTCATTCTTCACACTCGATTTCTGATCTAATGTCGTGTCGATGCAGTTGGAGGGTTCCCATATTATATAGTATATAATATATACTTAAAAGTGTGGCTTGTCATTTTCTACAAATAAATGCAATACATGAGTCAGTAGTACCACGGCTGTCAATGCATGCTCACTGTCAGTTAACGGACGACATTTTGTACTCTCTATCGATCGATTAATTGATGGCGGAATATTGTTAGCCACAGGAAAAGTTTTTTGTTTCGTGTACATTCGTTCTATTAATTTATGACCTAAATATCAATACATTTAATTATTTTCACTAAAACATTTCTGACTGCCCGGTTATTTTTAAGGGCATGTATTACTGGGAAAATCCTGGTTTTGGTGAAAAATATCGATTTTCAGTTTTTCTAATAATTAGATTGAGTATCCATTTCTAGATCATCTCTGAAAATTTCAGTTCGAAAAACTACTTCTAAAACCTTAAAAGGTGGATTTTGTGAGTCAAAAGAGTGTTAAATATCAGCAGAAATGAGCGAAAGTGAGTAGCTAATAGTGAAAAAAAATGAAAGTGATAATTGAACAAAAAGGAGAAAAGTAAGAAAAGAGGAAAGAGAGAGAGCAACAGATGACAGAAGTTTAGACGGGAGCAGGACAATTTTAAGGGAGAAACTATACATGTTTCAACGGAAACTCAGTGTGAAAATCAAACGCAATTTTCTCAGATATTATGTCATGCTTGTCATCTAAAGATTCTTTTCTCTCTTAATTCTAGATGGAATCTTTTGGTACGTGGCACAGAGTTTGTCTGGATTGTTAAGCTGATTTTGTCAAGAGCTTTTTGAAAAATCTTTGAGTCATTATTATTATTATTATTTTTCCGAAGTAATTTGATAAAATGTATTATAAAATAATGCTGAGTTTTGACTTCCCCATCAAATTAAACGTTTTCGTAATATCACAAAGATCTTTTGACAAGATTTGTAGAAATAGTTGAAATGTCAGCATGTTGAGTTGCATGTACTCTGAACAATAAAAATGGTAGATATGCAGTTTTGAAAATTATTGAAAGATCCAAAATGTAATTCGTATGTCGCAAGCACTTACATGGACGCTCCAAGTATATCATCTAATTGTTGCATCAGTCAAATAATTCAAGCTAAATGGGACGTGCCAGGTAAGTTCTGTAACCATGAACAGGGCCACTGTCCCGCCACATGACAATACGAACGACAACGACAGCGACATTTTCAAGGGTCCTGCTCAGCGTGTTCTTTTTCTTCTTTTATTTGTCTCTTGTTATTGATGTTGTTTTGTTATTCTTTAAAATCAAACTGTGTAGTATTGTTGTGTGTGTGTGTGTGTGTGTGTGTGTGTGTGTGTGTGTGTGTGTGTGTGCGTGCGTGCGTGCGTGCGTGTGTCTGTGTGTTTTTAGAATTATATTATAATACCAAGAACAATGGCAGTATTTTCAACTTTGACCTTTAACCCTGTAAACCAGGTTTGCTTTTTGTTGTTGTTCTTGTTGCTTTGTTTTGTTATACAAATATTTACAATATAAACAGATGATTTTTTTGTTAGAAATACGTCAACAACAACAACAACAGCAAAAACAACAACACAACACAGCATTACTTTTAATGTCTACCTGGGATCCTGCCTAACGCGGGTTTCATTGACTTCCTCCAATAATTGGACCACTCACTCCTGAACTGTCTAGATGTCACTAAGAACGAGAGTAGACGTGTCGCTGGCCATCAATTATTGCTGACCAGTGCGTGTACACGACCGTTACCGTTAGAGCCCGCACCATGCCATACCTCGGTTTACGTCACGTCAGGAGAAAAAAAGGGGGTGGGGGGGGGGGGGGTTCTCCAAATGCTCAGACCTTAGGCTTAGCTGATGACAACGGCCTCAGCCAGGAGACGAGATTCCAGTAAACACACACGCACGTACATAAAACATAAACAAATGGTCTCGGTGACTCCTACAGCAGAAGAGCCGACATCTGATTCCATTTGCAGGAGTTCCTCACAAGTTGAATGTTATATTTCTTCATAATTCCATGTTGAGTTCCTGGTCAATCTTCGCTGACAGACTTGTATATGAAAACAACCATGATTCATCATTCACTGACCGATCTACCACCACAGACCACAAGGTTGTCCTAACCCCCCCCCCCCCTTTTTTTTTTTTTTTTTCAAACTGTCCTTTTCCCTTTTTTTTTCCCCTGGTCTTTAGCCTCCAAAGAACCTTTTTTCTTCAGATGCCCGTCATCTCTTCGTGACTTTCTGTTCATATTTTTCTTTTCCCGAACAGCTCCCTATACTCCCTATCACCAAAACGGCTCCTCATGCCATTGTGGAACGTTCTCAGATCGTCCACTCATTCAGTCAACTGTGTAAATTGGCTTTGGGGCCGAGTGAATGACGAATGAATACTCCCAAGGTTTTTTACTACATCTACCCTTCTTATTTTCTTTTTCTTTCTTTCGTTTTTTAACCACCTCTCTACACCACTATAATGTTGCACTACAAGAGGATTCTTTTTGATGTCCCAAGCGCAGCTTGGAGGATCGTGTGCAAACAACATGTCCACAGAATCTGCAATCGACAGAGTAAATTGGCTTTCTATATCGACACTCCAGCAGCAAAGAATCCAGAAGCCAGGATTTGATCAGCCAGTGCGTTTGAAATCTATCTGTACAGTCGCAATATTGTCATGAAAACAAGACTCAGTTTATAATGCAATTTCACTTGATCACAAATGCCGAAACTATAGCAATTTTCTCCAAGCCTGCAAAAAGAAACAGCACATTTCTTTCTTTCTTTCTTTCTTTCTTTCTTTAGTTTTCTAGTGCCAGAAAAGCATTAAAGTTGCCCAACCAAATTTCACCTCGGGTTTCTCAAATTAAAATGATTGCTTCGAAATCTGGCCTGTCATTATCGCTGATCTTTTCCAGACACTGTTTCTGAACTTCTTTGAACCTTACGATACTGGGCCGCAAACCACAGGCGTAGATGGGATGCACTAGTTCAACAACTTTCCTCAAACCGGAAGCAAAAATCTGGGGTCGTGGGCCATATTTGTCTATGATGTCTAGGAAAGGTAAATAAGTTCACATAGATGCTCCTTCCTTGCTTCTATCTTCTGCCCCGCTTTCTTCGTCTCTTCTTCTTAACGTGTAAACGTATCTTACCGTGTTTGACACAATAGCTGTGATCGCGCTGATATGTCGTTAAACCCCAACTCGACAACAATCACCAATCTAAAATTCTGGCACTAGTGTACGCTATTTATGTCTGACTATTATACACCCGGCATTCGCTGCATCTTTTCGGCCAGTCTCCTTGTTTTCAACATCATTTCATCTCCGCGGAAACTCCAGACAGAATTTTTCATTTGCCCAGCTGCACTGGGCAGTTTGCAAACCCACAGCAAAACGAGACGGCATCAGCGTGCTAAATGAACCAAAATGGGCGAATAATGAAGTCGCAAAGAGACTTGAATTTAATGGCTTCTCCCGTTTTCTTTCCTTATTCTTTCCGATATTTTTTTCCCTTTCTCGTTCACAGACAAACGATTCAGAAAAGATCTGCACGGACGTGCACAGGAACCCGCCCACACATCTGTAAATACATGTCGGCTTATACAAACAAAAAAAAGAAATTTCTGATTTAAAACGAAAATTAGAATCTAATGAAATTATAATTTATAATTTTCAAATGCAATATCAGTCCTTGATGTGAATAGATTTGCTGAGATTTTACTCGTGTGTTTCCAGCTAACAAGTTGAAGTGCTGACATATATTCCTATCTAAAAATGAATAAGCGCTGAACATTTTGCACCTGGGAACACGTAAGGCTCTTCTTATATACAACCACTTTGAGACACGCAATACGCTAACAGTGTCACTGAACTCTGAATCTGTGAGACTTTCTATCACAATCTAAAAATATTCTGTATATATTTTACAATGATAACCCTCGCGAGTACGGGGGAACAGATATTGCAACGAAGTTGTCTTCTTTTCCATACTATCCACCCGTCCATCCCCAAATGTCCAATGTACATGAAACACGAAAGGGGGCTGCTATCGCTGTGCGTGATACTTTAAAATACCATAGTGCCTTTCCAATGAAGAAGGATGCATAGGCACCACACATCTGATATCTTAAAAATAACCTGTTAGGGCTAGGGTTCGGATAGAGCTGGGGTTAGGGTTAAAGTTAAGGTAAAAGCTAAGGTTGGGTAATCTATAGGCAGTTTGGCACTTGGCACCTGCCCGGCCCTTAGTGATCGATAGGTTCTTTGTTGGGTATCTATTCATGGCCATGTTTAATGTAAAGGCGTTATAGAGATCAATGAGAAACAAGGAAAAGAAGTGCGAATGAGAACGAGCACAAGACCTATTTGTAATGTAAGTGTTGGCTTGTTTTCATTTAAATCTTTCCTTAGTTTATCATTTCCCAGCACATGCTCACTAATAAGTTCACGTTTTCGCCAGTGGTGGAGGTGTTGACGAAGCAAAACCACCGTGGAATCGTGAGAGGATGGGTCGAATCTAGGAGGTAGAGGTCGAATTGTGAGAGCTTGAGACGCCTGATATCTCGATTAACATATTATTTACCTCACTGTTATTACTATTGCGAGTTTTATCATTTAAAAAAAAAAAGTCAATTCTTTTGCATTCCTCAATGCCAGAATGCTTACTCGTCAGATGCCTTGTTCCAGAAATTTACGTTGTCCAAAACCTTCTCCCGCTGTCTTCTGTATTGAAATGCTTATATTAAGACTTTTTTCCCCCACTAACAGTGCTGAATCGTGGGAAATCATTTGGCGCATTCTTTCTATCCATTCTACGATTTGTTATTTATGGATAGCCTTTTCATCCCAAGAAAGTAGGATTATCTCAGCTTCAAGTGCCGGCTGCCTCTGTTTGATGAGAATGTTTGGAACTAAAAAATTTTGCCCAGACAGCGTCTCCGTTTCTCTTCATCCGAAAAAAGGGAGGGGGGGGCAAGAATTCTTTAACGTGGTAATGTACACATGGCGCCTCCAAAATCTATTCGCCATTAACCCAGAGGGCTGGACGTCGGACTTCCCTACCACAGAAACCAGGGGATCGTTGAGTCACTGACAAAAATGCTTCTTCTTATCTTCAAATCCTTCACATTCACAGATGGCAGCATTCCAAATTCGAAACCCCCACGTGCATGACGACATTTTTTTTTTTTAACCTCTTAGCAGACGCATAACCACATGGCCATAGTAACATCCACTTTGGATGAATTCGTCAGTCAGTTCACTCTTATGTGCATTGTGTACTGTAGACCCTAGCTGCCATTCATTTTTAAAGGGAGACTGGACGGAAGGGAGGGGAAGGATGTCGCATTTAATTAAGGAATATGAACGTTTCGTTGTGTTTAGTTAGGGACGGTAGAGAACGGGCAATATAGACGTAGATTATGTAGTGTATTTGAAGCCGAAAGTGTTCAGACTTTTGTCTCATTGATCCTCCTCACGTGCGGTGTTGGATTTTGGTGTTTCTCCCCATAGGATGTTCCTAACAAAATCTAAGTGGGTATATGTATAGTATCTGTGTGTGCGTGTATGCGTGGGAGGGGGGGGGGGGGGGAGAGGTTGGTGTGCTTGTATGTCTGTGTGTGCGTACAAATCCCCCCCCCCTCTGCTATATTTAACATTTAAACGGACAGCTTTTTTTTTTCTTTTTTCAGTTCCATGAGCCATTCATCGGTTGGTATCTTTTACCTTTTAGTTCACTTCTCTATTTTTTCTACACTCTGTTATGTATTTACTATTGACTTTGATTTCTGCGTGCACTAAATTTATCTAAGCATCTCTGCTTCATATTTATTTATTTATTCATTTATCTATTTATTTACTTATTTGTTGTTGGGTTTGTGTTATATCTTATTTAACAGCTTTCGCCCCACCTTTTGGGAAACATAAAAACCAGATCTGATGATTTCGTTTAATGGTAATGATAGATTGAAAACCTGGTAGAATACGGGATACTTTAAAGTAAGGCACATTACCAACCTATTGCGATAAACACGAATAACGATTATCGCTTGTAACTGGCTTTGAAAAAACATAGCAATGGGCGATGTGCCAATGAAATTAAATAAAAAGTACATGTGTACCGACTTGCAATGCCCTCCACAAGCAGTCGGATATAGGGGAATCTGTAACAAAAAGCAACGTATAAAATACATCTATCACTTTTTCTCCACCCCCCACCTTCCCCCACCTCTCTCCCTTGTCCCACACTTTCTCTGTTCAATCTTTTCAGTTGGAAAACCTGAACTATTTTTACTTTTCTTGGAACAACTCCCCCCACCCGATCTCCTATGAATGATAGCTGGAACCCCCGTATTGTGAAGAGGTCTGTAGCAGTAATACATGGACCGCTACATCTAAATATACTGATACACTGAGTTCAAAGAATGAATCTAACTGAAAAACAGGGGTGGGCCAAGTGAATCCCGAAAGTTCAACCCGCATAATGGACAAGAGAAAAATGATGCCACCTCGTAGAGATATGGGTATAATATAATGATATATGTTTTGTAGCGCACACAGTAGCATTGTCCATTGTCACCGTGCTAGATGTTCTCACCATGTAAGGCACAATATAGCCGTTATCGTGCTGATGTACCGTTAAACCCCAACACAAACAAAGAGGTTTGACGCTCTGGCAAATTTTAATTTTAATATGGAAGGCGTGGAAACCAGGAGTCTATTATCACCGTATTAAATGTTCTCACCGTGTTAGGCACAATATAGCCGTTATCATGCTGATGTGCCGTTAAACCCCAACACAAACAAACAAACAAAGCACGCAGTTAAAAGAAACAAATAATTAAAGAAACCCATTCTACGTGGTTTTATATAATACAGAAGTCACGCCACAGACAAACACAGAGAAAGAATGATATAAAAAACATTGTAAATCTAATTAAAATGTATTTAAAATGTTTACAAACAGATCAGAAAACGGCGTCATGTCCTTCATTTTTCTGCAATATTCAGACAAAAATAACTTAATATTTATAAGAATAATAATAAGATAAAACATAATTTCATTACAGACATCACTGAAAGCCCACCGGAACTCTAGATTTAAATCTGTATTTCAGTAAAGACGCGTAGATAGAGATCATTGCAAGGCAGGGCGTTTCTTTTCTTACACTAAACTGTAACACACTTTTTAAAAAATGAGAAGTTAACGAAGCTTTAATGTATAGATGAAAACAAAGATAATATAAAAAAATCTATGAACTCTGACTAAGAATCCGTGAACGTTTTTAGATATCAATGCATTCCACCCTTTCTGCACTGGTGTACGGTATTAATAATAATAATAAAGATTGATTACTAAGCTAATTTCAGTTACATTAAAGATCTAGGGCGCTCCGATTGGAAAATTGAACTAAATTGGGACGTAGATCTAATATTATAAGTAAAGACTAACGGAAGGCAATTAAAAAACGTTCCTCAGTTTTCTTTTCTAGAATAGATCAATGTAGGTGCAGCAGAGACACTGAAAAGTGGGAATCTCCTCGTGACGTGAGAGGATAGTAGAAGCAGAAGGCGCGCGGGTATCAGCAAAACGTAGAGCGCTGTGTTGTGGAGGGCTTTGCCTGCCACTGGTATGATACGGTGCGTCGGAGATGGCCCGTCATGGATGGACCGCGTAACGCTTCGTCCCATTAGAAAAGGACGGGGTGGGCTATAGCACAGAGGAAAAGGTGCTGCAGTAGTGACTGAATGGATGAGTAAAAGACTACAGAGCTAGGGCGCCCTTAACCTGTACTCACGAGGTACTTACGACGAGGCACCCATCCAACTTATCATCCCAGCGTAACGGATAATTTACCTGACTATTTCACTGCTACTTTTACCAAGTTGTCGGTGAGAATTCAGTCCTCTGTTGTAGTTCTAGTAGTAGATGTGATATATTTTCTGCTTTTTCCTTCTCAAGGCCAAGTTTATTTTCAGGTTGGTTTCCATTGTTGGCGTTAATCTGTGTATGTCTATCTGTGCATAAATATTTATAAGTGTCGATGAAAAACTTTACAAATAGTTGCTTTCTATATTCCTTTTGATATTTGTGTATTCTTTATTGCATATTTTTTTTTTAATAGGTTATAAATATAATTAAATTTTACAATTTTTTTTTCCGCAAAATTTTTAACATCCTTAGGTTTTGCCTCGCGTTTTGTTTCTCTCTTTCTTTCTTTTCTCTCTCTCTCTCTCTCTCTCCTCCCTTCCCCTCTCCCCTCCCCTCTCTTTTTCTTTATACACAGACACACATGTCATACTAAAATACATATAATCCTACTGTCCCTATCCTCCTCCTCCTTCTCCTCTTTCTTTTCTTTTCTCCTTGTCATCCTTCCCCCCTCCCCCCCCTTCCCTCTCTTTACGCTTCACCTTTGACTTGGCCCAAAACGATTTGTCTACAAACACACATAATTTCCAGAAATGATGTTTTTGTTTGTTGGTTGATTGGTTTGTTTTGCTCTGTTTTGTTTCTTTTTTTAATTTTTTTTTCAAGAGGAAGAGAACACTTATCCTTTTGTTTGGCATAAACAATTGATCTGTACAGCAGGGCATGGCAACCTGACACATAAGGAGAAACAACAACATCAAATCTAAGAACATAGGACAGAGTACAGATGAAGTGCACAAGCAGTGCACTCTCATTCATTACATTAGACCAGGCATATCCAAGGTCCGGCCAGCGGAGTTTTTTTTTTTTTTTTTAGAAAGACTATAGTATTTATTGCAGTCGTTATCTCAACGTCATTCTCCATACTAGTGCACGCAGGTCATTCTTGGACATCAATACAAATTTCATAAGTAGTTAATTCATTGATTACTTTAACATTTATGGTTTAAAAAGAATGACAAGCTGAATGTTTGGCCCCCAAAGATTTTTTTTTTTTTTTTACCTTATAAAGTCTATCCCTCTTATCAAAAAAAAAAAAAAAAAATTGGATACCCCTGCATTAAATGTACCAGACATACATGTATTCTGGTAGTTGCCGTTAGAACTATACTCTCTTTCATCTCTCCTTCCACTGTCTGGATCCGCCAAGCTTCAGTTCAATTACCTCTTTCACGTTCAGAGTCGACCGGTTTTTGTTGTTGTTGTTGTTGTTGCTGTTGTTGTTGTTTTCTCTTGTTGAAAAGTAAACGTTTTCTTACGGCTGATGATAGTAATTGTTGTTTTCCAGTAAAGAAGAAACACATTAGCCCATGTCTAAATAAGACTTTAAAGTGCTTTATAACTATAACAGTGCTACTCGTAGTTATCAAGGGTTAACACAAATGAAAGTTAAGATAAGTGTAGAAAATAAAAGAAAAGATGACATGAGATACGATACCATTTCATTAGACTGAAGGGCAATTAATAATTGTACCAATCTAGATAACAATCTAGATAATAGTACGACACCAATGTCATAAAAAAAAAAAAATCAGTCGTGCTTGACAGTCATTACCCAGCAACAAACTGTCGCCACATTGTAATGTATCATAAGTTCAATATCGGACGCACGGGCACCATTTTCCAATGTGTATAGGCCTTGTTGGGTTTCTTTCTTTAATGTTACTAAGTTCTGAGTTCCCTTGTCGTGGCACGAGTGTCTCTCTGAATTATATTGCTTTGGCCTTTAGCACATATGACATCTGCATACGGTTGGCGTATATGTCGTCGTAACTGCTCTTGATTTCCTTAGAGCTAAGGTCGGCAAACTTGGACCCCTAAATCAGATACGGCCTAGCTGATATTCCCCTCCGACTTAAAGCCCTCCTTTGACATTGGACAGCTGATTAACAGATGCTGCTGAACCTCTCATCATTACTATACCTGTCACTAAGAACATGCAACATTCTCTTTTGATCGTACTGTACTTTTGAAAAAAACGACCCATTCTTGGACACCGTGTTTCTTCTGGCCTAAGTGTACCTGTTCGCCCCTCCAAGATAGCCTAGTATTAGTAGTAGTAGCCCAAAAAGTCAGCCAACCATTGCCCTAGAGCTTAGATCTTTTCATGTCAATAAATCTTACCAAAAAAGCTGCCAAGTTGTGGCGTTGCTGATTTGTTCTTTGTCCTTTCTTCTCAAGCTATTTCAGCAAGTAAAATACCCGTTTCGGATAGTGTCACATTTGCTTTCGTGAAAGGAATGACATGTAGTCTCTACAGTAAAATATGATCTTCGTTCCCTCACAAAGCATATTGTTTCATTTGGCATAACATAAAATGAACTAGTTGTTTGCCATCCAAAGTTACACCTATAGCCTACATTTAATTATATCTGTCGACGTGCCTCTATTAAACGTGATAAAGGAAAACAAAACTTAACATCTAAGGTTAAATTACAATTGTAATGGAGCTCATGGGAAAAAAATAACAAAGCAATACATGTTTGGTTTGTTATAAATAGTTGCGTGAGCACGCACACTGGTAGATATCTCTTCTTGATCCGGTTTCCGGATAAACTCTTTGTAATACACATATACATGGTAATAATGTTTTGATTTGCTGCAAATGGGAAAAGCATCAGCTACAAGTGTGGCTCCATGAAGTCACTTCATTTCTCAAGATCTAGAGAAAATTCCAGTTTGCAGTTAATGTTATTTGATAATCATTTATATAACAACCGGCTACTAGTGCCATTGGTCAAGTGGGCGTGTAGTTGTGTTTGTCCTTTTTCATTCTTGGTGTATTCCAACAAAGGAAGTTTCAAGTCCACATTACGACGTTTGTCATCAGTTTGTGCACTGGTACTTTCTGGTATGAATAATGGGTGTTTCAGATCCTGACTCCGTCAATTAGTTGGTCCGGTCAAGGCTCTCCGCATCTGCTAAATATCCCATCAATGTTTCATTTGACTGATTCAAAAAAAAAGTTTCCACGGACAGATTAAGATAGAGAATTTCTCTTTCTCTCTCTCTCTCTCTCACTCTCTCTCTCTCTCTCTCTCTGTGTGTGTGTCTTCTGTCCCCAATCCCCTGTGATAACCATCCACAGCAGATGGCGTAAGAACAAGCCTAACCTCCCTTTCTAACTCTACTTAGCAAAGTAGTAATTATAAACGCTTCCTCCTGTCAGTGTACCCCCACGGGGGCCCTGGGCTTATAAGTAGGTTCTCTGCTCCCATCTGCAGGCGGTGTAAGCCCGTCATCGGTGGGGTTGTCTTCCATGGAATGCCATACTCGACATTCCAGGGGAGACATCTCTTTTTCTCTCTCTCTATCTCTCCTTGCTCCGGTCTTCTATCCCGCTTTCTTTCCTCTCTTTTCCTTAATATGTAAACGTATCT
>JBCAUA010675951.1:0-22528 GCA_038406235.1 Peronia verruculata
TATATATATATACGGGGATCTGAATCTGCGTTAATTTTATTTCATTCTTTCTTTTTGTCTCCACTCGCTGTCTTTTTTTTTCTTTTTTGTTTGAGAAATATGTTTTTGTATGAATTGCTCGGCTACTTTTTGCTCTACTTACTCATTTTGCTGAATGTTTCATACGCGTGAGTAAGTCACGTTTTTTCACTCGTAACTCTATTTATAGTTATGTGCCACAGATGCGAGATATTTTTCGTTATTCCAATAGGTGGCAACCGCCAGGCAACAGATGTGTTGCTCATTAAATGCCCAGTATAAGAGTTTGCCTTATTTGATATAATTTCTATGGTTATCTTCGTCATAATAACATTCTCCGAAAGGAGCTCATGTGGTCACAAATGTTTAACCAGACATTGGGCCAAGGAAGACTTAGATTTAGATCGCCATGACAGGAATGACCATGATGCAGTCTAGTCCTTTACTTTGACCAGTACAGATTTCTACCCGATGAAATGACAGACTGCCACTGCGATTATGAGTATCCGGAATGTTAGTGTAAAAGCGAGTATGAAAGAGTCCTAATTGCAAATTGGTTAATACTTACCTTGCCAAAATGTTTGGGCACTTTTAACCGTGGATGACACTGTCCGTTGAGAACAAGCACAGATGTACACGGAAGTAAGCCAACGGACCAACTTATCGAGCCAAACTGAATAGACCAGTTAACCCGTCAACCGTCCAACCACCAACCGACCGACCGATCAATAAGCCAACGAACTAACCAAGAAACTAAAACTGCATGGAAAAAAAAAAAAAAATGAAAATCGGCTACGAAAATCCAGGAAAATGGGAGTTTTGTTCAGTTTTCGTTTTACCGCCCTCTCTCTGAAGCTCCTTTTTCGTCATGTGGCGTGCAAAGTGTTAAACTATCCAGATATTTATCAAGTCCTGAAGTTTGTTGTGAGATCATTCGATTACGTTTTTTGTTCGTTTGTTTGGAAAAGATCGTGCAATTTTCAGATGGAGTTACTACTGAAAAATGACACTTCGTTCCCAAATTAGTTTTCCGCAGTTTTTAAGTTATGCTGTGCAGTGCAAATAGTTGAATTTTTCGAACATCGCGGGCAAAATATCAAAGTGTGGACTATTACAGATTGACTGCCTTCATAATATTGTCTGATTACATACTGAATGACCTGAAGGATGACCAACCTTAGAAATGCGTGCCAGATCCTCTCTCTTACGACTCGACAATACCAGCAGATTAAGTAGGCCGTCGATTGTTTTAGGGACAAATAATTTGGAGAGCGAGGGAAAGCTTTTAGTGTTCCGCGTGGAATGGCCTTGGGTGTTCCGCTCGTCTGAAGTGGCTTTTAAGACATACGTACTCACCCCATGTGGTCGCACGAGCCTTTGCTTTGAAATTTGCCTCGGTGGACGTTTCGGTCGAACTAATGTTTACCTGTGCTTTGAGAGAGAGAAGGGGGAGGGGGATGGAAGGAGGGAGTGGAGGGGGGGGGGGAGGATGTGAGTGAGTGGTTGTTAAAAGTTCAAGGGCTCGAAGCTTTGTGGCGGAAAGGTACTATGATCTCTGAAGTAGACGTGCAAGGGACACTCTTTCCTGACAGGCCTTTAAGCGAGATCCAGGACAAAATGAAATGATAGAAAAGACAGACAGACAGACAGACAGACAACAGACAGACAGACAGACAACTGACCGACTGACAGAGACAGCCGGTCAGACAGGCAGACTGAGACGAGGGAGAGGGATAAAAAGATGTGGGATGGGAGAGATTTGATGGCTCCCGTTCAACTTACCCGTTCACTTATACATGAGAGAAGTCAGGAGATATTTATGAAGCTGATCAACGAAATCGGGATAAGATATTGTAGAGCAAAATATGATTTTTTTTTTTTTTTAAATCATGTCTGTGCAGAAATTGCCGCAACGCGTCTTTATAAGTACGTTTTGGGGGTGGGTGAGGGAGGGGTGGTTTTTGTTTTCTTTTAAATTCAGTGGCTTTCCTCAGCCATTTTTCTGTTTTTTATTTTTCCTGACTCTATGCCACTCAGGTCCGCCATCATCAGCCGCCAAAACCCGATCCTCTTGCTTTGTTTAAAATTACTGTTTTGTCTCTCCGGTTTAATGTCAAAAACCGTTTTTCTCCCTGCTCTTTTGTGATATCGATGTCGGTGTCCATTAGTCCTTTTTAGTTGATGATCTGACTGGATAATCACACTGAGCCATTTGCTCGTACACTTGGTGAGTTATATATATATAAAAGAAAAAAGTTATTCAGTAGTGTAACATTTAAAGTGATTATTGTGAGTTTCCGACGCAGAATGACGAGCCCGTGAGGGTCACAGGGCGGAGCTGTATCCACTATCCAGAAGCCCGCACCTAAGCGAACACAGGCCCGCACCAAACTGAAACTCCGCGGTCATGTGTTACCTCATCACCATAATATAACCAAAGATATCCGTATACGGTGAGAGGACATTCATGTTTCAAAATAGCATTGCCTGACATTAGTAATATATTATTATATGCTAACCGTGACGCCGTAGGTCTTCCTCACTCTGTGCAATACTTTTGATCGTTGATGAATCCATAGCCAAAGTCTGATGTTGTCAGAAGCAGGAACCACTTATTAAAAGAGACTTCTGCAGTCTCAGATATTATGGACATATCCACTATCAACCCGGTCGAGCTGCCGATGTAGCTGCCGATGTATTATAAAGTACAAGACACACAGACACACATAAAAAAGCTTATCTGTGTGCATCAACCTAGACAATAAGTTATCCAGAGGAAGCGCGTGATTTAAAAAAAAAAAATGTTTTTCTAGCCGTCGTCCCCACACCGTGGGCAAAGTTTAGCCCATGAATCAGGATAAGGACTTGATAGACACTAATTCTACCCATGTGCCCTGATTAAAACTTGGCCTGAATGTCCCTGATTTCTGTCGTAGGCACCACTAACACAGTTTGAGTATTCACCCACCAATCAACAAGCTAGACCTGTCCTCTCATTAGTGAATCTTCATCTTGTAAAATAGTGAGGACCGCAGTCTGCCAAAGGTCGAGTTGATTGGAAAACGTGGATGTTTGCGTGTCATCAGTGTTGAAATTGATGCATATTAATTCTCTCTGACACTGTTAAGACTTCTTGTTTGCTCCGAATACATTATGCTCAGATCTGTGGCCCTGGTGGTCCGTTTGTCCCGCTCTCACTTTATATCCAGTCTTAGGCTAAGCCTCATGGAAGGACAATACTACATAGACCAATACCATAACAACGCGACGATCCCAGCGGCAGGACATCGTCCATTATTATCAACCCATCATTATCATTATCTGGGAACCAGCTGTCATCAGCATCACTCAGTTCTGTCCTGAAGCATGCGATCTCTCGCTTTCTCTGTCTGTCCTTCACCACTCCCTTCCCTTCACCCCCTCCCTTCTAAGCCACGCCCAATTATGCGTCCTTTACAAACGCTATCACACACACACCTTTCTCCCTCCAATTTCCCATTCGGGCTGACCTCGAAATTGTATTTGGAATATGAGTGGTTGATTGCTTGGGTTGGAGAAGACAGTGATGGGCGGCCTCCAGGGAAAGCCTGCATAAACTCGATAACACTAGAGGAGGACAGCAGAGGCATGCCATCAACCCACATCTAACAGGCTTTGACTGAGCGTCCTTTTCTATCACAATTGATTGATTCTCCACGCCTCATGTTTAGATTTAACTATCCAATATATTACAAGATAATTTTTACATTACGTCATTCGCTAAAAATCATGTTTTACCTGTATTCGCTTTGTGTGAAAACGAAATCTCGACTGTCTCAAAATAAATGTTTCCAGGGGAAATGGCGTTTTCTCAAAGTACATTAAACATGTCTGTCTTGGCTCCTGTTTGCTCACGGGCAAAAAATGGTAGAAGAGTGAGATGGGGATATAGTGAGGATATGGAAGAATATACTTGTGCACAATTATTTATATGGCATTTCAACCCTCTTTATGTCAGTCACCCTCTATAATAAGTAATCAGCCTTGAATACAAAGATCTCAGTAACAATAAAACTAATTGTGGTGTCCACAGTCTGGGGATATGTTTATGCTGCTATCTGAGTTTTCTGTAGGTACTTGAATTGAAAAATGCGTGTCCGAAAGAAAAGTGTTTCTACTGCCATATACGATTTCTGTAGGTACCTTAACTGAAATAAATAGTCTTTGTGTAAAAAAGGCGCTCCCGGAGCGACAGCATTTTGCGGGGTGGTGGAAGAAAAGCGGCACCCTGACGAAAAAAAAAAAAAAAAGCGATTTGCTATACAAGGAATAAACCAATCACAAAGATGTAATGGGGAGTTTCATCATATATCCCAATATGCTGGCTGAGAACAACAACAACAAGAACAGCAACAACAGGAGCTGCAAATTCTGTCGTCTGTTTCGACCCAAATAAGTTTTGATCCCTCACTTCAGCGTGTAATTTGTCACCTACATTTTGATTGACAGAACGATTGGGCAAGTGCTGCCTCGTGATATACACATAATTACCTGTGCCAGTATGAACAAATAGAGCATGTCAATTGATGAGACAAAGGAGTAATTGTCGGACACACTTCTTTTTGTCTGCACCTACGCGCCACTGAAGTGTGACGATCACCGGCTTCATTTTTATGTTGTACGCATGGTAGTTGTAGGCGTGCGTGGCAGAATAAACACACAAAGTGTCGCAAGCTGAAACAAACAAGAGATGTTTCATTCCGTAGGATTTCTGTAGGTGTCGTCAGAAATTTTTCGAAATAGACGTTCCATGTACGGAATACAATTTTCTCCATTTGCCACAATAGATACAGATCTCATGTTTGTAATGTTCGTGTGATGATAGTGAGTGCTGTCTCAGATTTTGCGAGTACGTCCATCAATAAATTCATGTTAACTGTCCCAATGAAAAGAGGAAAAGTGGTTATCTATATGTGTTCATTTATCATTTTGAGGCACTGTTGACAACAAGTAAAACGTTTATCGTTGCACTATTATGAATAAGCTTTTCAGTTTGTTTTTTTTTGATACATGTAATAGCAAGTTGCACTGGAGTTAAAGTGAGAGGGCTTAATGTAGATGATTGCTTTAAGTGGTATGCAATAAACAAGTAACCGAATTAACCTTAGTCACAGGTCATAGGTCCCTTTTCTGGTCTTTTGCTGATGAAAGGACAAGGGAAATATTGAATGTTTGGCCTGTCGCGTGGTCGATTCTGTCAGGGCGCCCTGTAGATGGGCGATAGATGTTGAGGCAGGATGGGGCTCGAGGAAGGGTAGCAAGGAGGAAACAGGGACCATAATTTGTCATAATTTGTTCTGGATGGATTGTTATGGCATGTGACATTACTGCGGAATGAGGAGATAATATGTTGAATGTCGTTAAACTATCCTTATATTAGCGCTAGGGCTGTTATGTGTCAGAGAGAGAGAGAGAGAGAGAGAGAGAGAGAGTGAGAAAGAGAGAGAGAGGAGAGAGAGGACAGAGAACAGAGAGAGAGAGAGAAAGGAAGAGACCTGTAGAAGACAGAGGTGTAAGAGAAAGTAAAAGAAATAAATATAGAGAGACATGACATTCACTTCTTATTTAAACTGCCTACATGTATAAGTCTTGACATGTGAGCACTTCTTATGATAATTGACACGTTCATTCCACACTTTTTGGTGGAAAGAGAGCTAGAGCTGGAGCCGAAGGGGACAGTGGAGGTAGAGCAGAGAGTTACTCACTTATGCAGTCATATCTGTAAAATCAGTCATAGGCAGAGGTAAATGATCCATCAAATAACTGCAAATTGGGCCTAGTGGCTTGTTACACTTGGGCACTTGATAAGACGCGTTACTTGCTCAAACGTTTCAGGCTGCATTCATGCCATTCTGCATCCATCATTACATCACATTTAGGGGAAGTGACCCGCCCAGCATATGCATCGGCCGCCGCCTCCACGCCCCAGACACCAGCATTACCAGGGTATTGCCATGTCATGAGAAAACGATGGCCGTCAAATTGAATAATGTGCTACAAGTTCCCGTACCAAGAGTTGCATATCCATGACTAGACAAAGCAAAATATGATTTACGCTTATTTCATTTGATCTTCCATTGAATCTAAATAGAATTCTCTGTGAAACAAGCCATAGAAAAGTGAATAACAACAGAAACAGCAACAACAGCAACAACAACGACAACAACACCAGTAGCAACAAAAACAACGGACAACAACAGCAAAAAGAACAACAACAGCAACAACAAGAACAAGAACGACAACCACCAGCACCACAACAACAACCACGACCACAGTAACAACAATAACAATAACAAAACACCGATAACAAAATCAACAACTACGACACGAAAATGTCAACAGCAACAACAACAACGACGACGCAACAACAGTTGCTTAGATAGCAAGAGATATTGGATTATGCAAACATGGCTCTTTGCCAAAATGTAGCTTTAAAGTTCTATATATAAATCTAGTGGTTCATCTTGAGACAGATCGATTGGTACTAGAATATGATAAAGGATAGTTCTGAGAAAACGGTCTGAGAAAACGCCGTGCTTCTACTTTCAGGTCACATAGGGACATTTATTCGCAAATGATACTTGGGCATCCTCAGCAGCTGTCAGTGCACCGAGAAAATGTTCAGTCACGGCCTTTTGTTGACGATATTCACGCTTCCGTGTCCGTAGGAATTGTCCAATCAATTCAGACAGTGACGATGAACATTTTCTGACACAATGCTACAGGTAAAAGACAATAAAAGATTCTTTGAAAAGGTCACTGGCCTGTGTGTTTGGATAGCCCCATACATTTGACTCCCCATCCCCCCTGAAAAAACAAAAAACAAAAACAAACTATATGCTAACCTGCTCTTGGTGTTTTACAAAATAATTGTTTACTTTTACTTTAAGATAATGTTTTATGTTTTCTGGGCCTTGTGAATGTGTGCAAACAACTTGGAGATGATTGTTTATGTTCACAATCTTGCTCTCTGCTCTTATTCTATGAATTACAAATTTCTTTCTGAAAGCACGTTCTCCCATATTAGAGACTCGTTATCTGATGAAGACGCCATGTTTGAATTTGATCTTTCTCGCAGATTTGCTTGCTTTTGTTGCAGTTGTTGTTGCTGTTGTTTCCGCCGGAAGCAACAAGTTGTTCGTGCCCTTGCACGCGTGGACATGAAATAGCAGAATTCTATCATGAGATAGCAATGGCCAGGATTTCAAGCTGGGGGTGTCAAGCGGCAACCAGCCAGTACATCAGTATGAAGAAACACCAAATATGCCGACATTAATTAAATATGTTGAAATTAAAGAAAAAATCTGAGAGTGACAATTTCAGACCCATTCGATTCTTTGTCTTGGTAACCGGAGTTTTGTCGTCTAAGTATGCAGTTATTTTCTTGTAACATACCTCTGGTCTGATGCGATTATTGGAGATGTATATTCAAAAACATTCCTTCATCAAGTCTGTGTTATATATCTTTAACGTTAAAATCATGTTGCAAGAACCTATTTGTCGTTACAGTCATTGACCTTGAAAGAAAGTCTAGAACTTCCAGGAGTGGGAGGGTGGATAGTCTGTTGTACAATATAGAGAAATCATTCGAGGAGGCGGAGAATAGCGAGTGAATGTTTGATAGATCAGACAATTTAGCTCTCATTGTGGTGTCTGCCGTCTCTTTTGATACTGTGGGGTTGTAGATCACGTAATGCACTGTTCAGTATGGTCTCACGTGTCCATGACAAGTAGAAGAGCATTCTGACCTCTGATGAACATACGCATACTCGTAGATTTGTCAACCCCCCCCCCCCTCCCCCCAAGTTGCATAGCACTTAGATTACATAGATAAACTGGCTTCCACCCGGACACGGACATACCATAGCTAAATCTGTTGTCCCTTTTGGGTCTAGTGACATCGTACCTTCACCCTGACCGCGATTGCTGACTTCATTTACTCCAGTTTGCTCCGGCACCAATGTGAAAGATAGCCTGGCATTCATTGTCTATCATTCAGAAATAATTGTGTTGTGATGCTGAATGTCAGAATTAACGCCACAAAGACCCAAAAGATGGCATGGGATTAATAAAGGTTAGAATAACGTGTATGTGTAAAACGCTAGGAAAAAGGAGAAACAGGAGAGGGAGGAAAAAGGATGAGAACAGTATGTGAAAAATAAGTACGTTACAATTTCGATTACGTTCTATATACGTCTTTCAACCTCCTAATGGAGGTCATCTCGACGGTTCTTTGTTTAAAAAAAAAAAAACAACAAAATCCTGTTTAGTTTAATAATACGAATCCTGTCTTAAAACCTTTATCTGTACTTTTGGAAAAAAAAAAGGGGGGGGGGGGGTGAAGATAGAAGGTAATGACTGCCACACACAGAGCGTTACCTCGACGCATCATTGTAAGGTACAGCAGTAGTATAAATGTAAACGACCGTCAATGGTATGTTACGGTAGATATTTTCTGTTCAATTGCTGATACTTTGCACTCGGCCACATACCTCACACTATCAGTCAGGGACAGCTTTGTGTCTTGCTTAATTGTCATTGCATGTGACAAGCGCAAGCACATTTCCCCCCAAGAATTCTGTAATTCATTTTGACAATTATGTTTAATTTTATTAAATAGCTGTTATCAGTTTATCTTTTCATCCCGGATCACACATCAAATAAACACAGACAGGCACTGAAACCAGGCTGTACGATTAAAAGTATTTTTGAGGAAACCATTCGTAGACAGATAGACAGGCAGGCAGGCAGGAATAAAGTTGATGAATGAGTGTGGGCGGACTGATGAACGGATGGATAGAAAAACAAATATTTTGAGAAAGAGAAAGTGAGTGAGAGAGAGAGAGAGAGAGAGGGAGAGAGAGAGAGAGAGAAGGGGGGGGGGGAGAGAGAGAGAAAAAAAAAGAGAGATGTCGCTTTAGAGTGAACATGGGAATCAGTTGGAAAGAGTGAGGTATCGCGGAGAAAGAGCAGATGAAAGCCAAGTGACGTTGGCTGAAAGGCGCCTGCTTACGGTTGGTTTCCTGTACAATTAGGGACCGGAAAGGCGGCCGTGATTGGCTGACTGACTGAGTTGGTAAAGAACCGGCCTGGAGCATTAGTCTGTTTGTTTATCCGTAGGCATTCATTTAAACTTGCAGACAGCGCGTTCGTTTTAACAGTGAATTTAGCTAAAAACCCAATTCTCTTTGTTTCCTCTTCTTCCCATTCCCCTCTTGCCTTATCCCTCATACGAGGTTTTCAGTCTCTCTCCTTCCACCTCACTTTTTCTGCCCTGCCAAATCTCAGCAGTTTCTTCTTCAGGTCGCAAAGCCGTATTTTATCCCTCTGTCTTCTTTCGAAGGAGGCAGTAGATTATAACTTTGATAACCCTTGAGCATTGTTCGAGTGCAAGAGACTGGCCATTCTAGAGTCACAGGCGTAACCTTACTCTGGGATTAAAAATAATTTTCTGCCAGCACAAAATCGTTTGCACGTGTTGTCTTTAATGTCGAATCTGTTCTCTTTTGTCGCTCTTCCAATCCACAGATCGCGTCGGCATGCCGGATTTTAGAATGGTGTCTTCCTCATACAAAACCGTAGATACAGCGGCAGAGACTACACAGATGAGAGAGAGAACTTTATAGGGCAAAAATTCCACCATTCTAGCCAACTACAACAGCAGCAGTAGCGACACTACCACCACCACCACCAACATCATCATCATCATCATCATCATCAACAACAACAACAACAACAACAACAACAACAACAACAACAACAACAACAACAACAACAACAATGACGACGACTATGACCACGAACAACAAGCTGCCTTACAGGAAGCATACATTAACAATAGAACAAGTGCACACTCAGACACACACACACGCACATATATATAGCTGCACACACCCGAAACAAACGAAGTCAGTTCTGACACCGGCAACTCACAAAAGGCGGATATCAGATTTTCTGCTAGAGATTCCGCTTAATTTGATATTTCAGAGCATAACTAGCAATAGGCACAGACGTGGATTTTGTGTCCATCCAGCCAAATGGTTCTTTGCTGCAAGCAGCAACCTGTGAAGCCTCACAGTACTTTTGGAAATCTGAGAATTGTGTTAGACGCTGAGACATTTATGTAATGTATTCAGCCATGTTGAGACGAGTCTTTGTCCGAAAATCTGTGCGAGGAATAATCTATGTCAAAGCTGAGAAAAGTGGAATCTTGCAGTATCAAACGGCAAAAAAGCGGTTTTACAATTTAATTTCGACGATGTTGGTCAGAACTGGCACCGCTGAATGTCCGCAAAGGGTCCTTTTGATTTCTGTTCGTTCAATTCGAGTTTGTAGACATCATGGCAAAATTTTGCTAACATTCATGAGGAAAGTGCTGTCTTGCATTCAGTGTTGAAAACGCCTGCCCACTGACAGTTTGAATGAAAAATTCATATACATAATGTCCAGTACAACAGGGGACTGGCAAGTAAATGCTGGGTTTGTGTGTGACGAAGAAGACAACAACAGCTCGGTGTACTTTTCCAACGGACAACACTCGGCGGTGGTGAAAGTGAAAATGACGCAGTTAGAGCTCCATTAAATGTCCACAGCAAGCCTAGCCAGCGTCCAGAGATTTGGCGTGGGATGAAAGTTTAGTGCCCAGCCGAGCGGACAGTTGGAGCGGTCTTCCGGTGAGAATGGGGCAATAGCGTATCGATTAATCCGCCGCTCGGGAAATCAGTGGAACTGACCGCACCGCTATCCATTGTCCACAGGAGGCTGACTACCGGTGGAACTGAATCTTCCCCTCTGTGCGCGTTAATATTACTGAGTTGAACAGATGTAAAAGTGAGTTTACAATGTTACGGTAAAACTTCCATTTTTAAAGGCATTGTTATAACCAGGAAGTCCAGCGTTTCCAAGATTTTATAGTGAGTTAACAATCTTACGGTAAAACCTCCATTTTTAAAGACATTCTTAAAACAAGGAAGTCGAGGGTTTCCAAGATTTTATTTACCGCCCAAGCAGCAAATTCCTTGGGCTGACGTCATGGCCTCAGTAATCGGAATCTAATATGTAGCAGATCTTGTGAACACCCTGACATTCCAGCGAGGTTTTCACTCTTCAGTCATAAGCTGGAATGCTTTCACATAGAACTTGTCGGTCTGAATTGATGGACTTCGAAACTGATAGATATATTGCTTTTCTTTTTTTACACCAAGGTCCAGACATCATAAGTCTAGACATCGCTGGATGTTGACCGCCCATAGTGGTGGCCATACCTATTCTCAAACTCGTCAGTAATAACCGAGTTTCAGATGTTTTTCCCCTCAAGATTTGTCATATTTAGTCAATGTAAAATGTTCCGAGAAGCACTTTATCATTTCTCATAGTTATCTGATATCTTATCACACATGTAGTTCGATGCTGAACTGTTTTGCTCACTGCGACTGTGTTATATGCAGCCTTTTGACGTGTTTTAATGTATCCACCGTGTTATATAAGCGATAAACCCCAACAAAAGCAAACAAACAAGCACGGCTGTATCTGAGCGCCAGAGCTGTAACTGAAAGTAACTCTCCTGCATACAATGGTCAGACTTTTAGCACTGTTTGCGTAGACTATGATTTAGAAACAAAATAAAGCAGAAGGTAGCAGCAGTTAGCCCTGCTATCTGCTGTGAACTGCCTCGATGTTTTTTTTTTTTTTCCCTGTTGGACGAAGTATGTAATAGACTGGAAAAAGCAACATAAGTAGGCCATAAGAAACTAGAGTTGGTCACCTGACAAGGCCAGACCGTTTTAGCTCGGTTTCTCTAGAAGGATAGTAACTCATAATAGCAACAAGACAACAAGAACAATAGAAGCTTCAGCAAGCAAAGGCTGGGAACTGCCAGCAATGGAGTGCCAATTAACCGACCATTCTCCTGACTGGCCAGTGTTGCTTTTGTGGCGGAAAGAAGGGAACTGTAGACATAATTTCTTGCAAAGAAGAATATGACCAGAGAGAGGGCAATCACCGGAGAGATTATTTAACTACTCTGCCATTTCTTTTTCCCTTTCATTGTCTGTCATTTTACCAGAATTATGACAAGCGCCTTGTCCTGCTTGTTTGACTGGGGGTAAAGCATTATGCTCGTGACAGTTTCGGCTAAGAGAGAGCAGAACTATGTCAAATTAAAGACTAAATTAATGCCATAATCCAAGCGGGGTCCCCCCCCGTTACAGACAGGTTGATATGTAGATATAGATGTATTGAAATAAAGATACAGATGTAGATGTAGCTCGTTTGTCATATTGGGGACCATTAATAATTATGAATTCTTGCATAGAAGGATATCAAAGCATATTTAGCTCATATCATTGAATAAATTTCATACCATGGTTACTGCTTTAGTTAGCAAATTGACCTGTAAAGAACGTCTTGCAAAAATGTGGAGAGCTGCCTCAGAAAGACTTCTTTGTGACTGATCGAGTCATAAGACTGAGTGCTTCATTTTGATCCTGACAGTCCAGCCTTGCCAACTGTGACCCGTGGCCCCAGGACAGAACTCATTATTTGAGAGATCTGAGGCTTCTCAAGAGCACGCCAGCTCCTGGACGAGAAAACCATTCACCCTTGTGGTCCCTCGATGTCCACCGCTGGGATAGCTGGCAAATGCCCGGCTCAGGAATTCCTGTCCCTGCATACCGCGATAGCTAGAGACTGAGGCACCCGCTGCTCGGACTGCCGGCCCATTTACATAGATGATGGAGAGACCTGACTTCAGGGGATCGATGGAGTCAGAGGGGACAGCGCGAGTGGGTCTCCTCGCAGCCTGACCCCGATTGCCAGGGGTGAGTGAGTACAGAGATCTCCTTGAGTCGTGCATGCCCAGTCTCTTTCAGTGTCTGTTCTCCACTTACTGGCTGAATAATTTGTTGGCTGCTGACACCACAGTGTGTGGAGTTTTTGACGGTCACATCGCAAGCTCAAACTTCAGTTGCCATAGCGGAATTGAATCAACCACGTCCAGAGTGAGGAAAGCATCAGGGAAATCTGCAGCTAAACTTAAACAAAATGATATTAAGTTAGTTCCAGGACATCGGACATATTTTTTTCTTTCCACATCCTTCTTCCCAGATCGTGCCCTCTATATCGCAGGAAATATCAAGTATATAATTATGTATCATGTACGATCTGTGTGTATTTGGGGTGGATAAGAAGAGGCTGTAACGATTTAGATTATCTACCTAGATAATGACATTCAGTGACTCAGATGGGTTGTGCATTTGATATTGTTGCAGATGTCTGATTCAGGTGGCAGGCTGTTAGTTCATGTGATGGACAGCCATTGATTTTCATTTGCTCTCTGCCATCCCGTCAACATAAGGTTTATGCGCGAGAGAATGCAATGCGAGATGTTTAGGTGGCTAAATATATTTGCATTCAGATCGCTGACATCATTTCTCACTTAACTCGTTGACATGGCCGTGGATTCAGAGGATGATTAAAAAACTATGAGCTTATTTAAATTGCAGTCAGTGCCATGTTATCAAGATATCTGCCATTATTATGTGGATATCGACGACTGATAACAGTGAGCGAGCAAATCGATCATATTTTGAGGAGAAACATAAACTGCTTGAAAAATGCGGACAATATGAAATAAATTTGCCCATAATCTTTACATTTTGTTATCCCTATTCAGTGAATATTGCAGTCGTTGAGTCATAAATACAGTAGAGATTGACCAAGAAACCACCTTGGCTCCCCCTCCCCCGAGATGTGTACAATTTAAACTTATTTTGAGCGCCGGTGATCTTTACATTTTGTTATCCCTGTTCAATGAACATTGCAGTCGGTGATTCATAAACACAGTCGGGATTGACCAAGAAACCACTTTGCAAAAAAATTACCATTTGAAATTATAACATATTTTGAGCGTTCCTTTTTTCACACCGTCCAGTTCAGTGCACTGGTATAAGTTTGGGCTTCTATAGGTGAGCTAGTTCACTGTGTGCAGTAAATGCTCGTCGGTTTAATGATGCAAAACACTGAGATAAATTCGGTTTGGTACTCAAGATTGGAAGTGACATAAATTATACAACAAACCAATGAGTCATTTTGGCCATCAGCCAAACTGCTCCCCTTTTGCCGAGTACAAGAGATCGACAACTGAAAAAAACCTCACCATAGGATGTTTTTTTTTTTTTTCTCCTCACCATGATAATTTTCTCACAATTTTTTGTCACATGTTTCGTAAGGCAGAATTTGAAGCGATTTTTCTTTTGTCATAACATTGCCTAGCTTTATAGCAAAGGAAAGTAACTTGGCTAGCTGAAAGAATCGCTAATTCTAAGTGATTTAAGGGGGTTGATACAAGGAAAAACTAAGCCACATGAAATAATATTTCTGGATCAAACTACGTGGATTGATGCGGGTTGCTTTTCATGTGCGGGAGATACCATAATTTATTCCGCAAAAGTTTGCTATTGATCAGCTTGCTAAAAATCACAAAGCTTTGCTTTTTGAGGCTTAGTCTCTCTCTGCCTTACAGAGCTTCATATCATACGCTTCGAGGATAAAACAGTTTTTACGAACAGTTGTATGCAAAGCTAGTTTTATGGCAGAGTTATTTCATCGAAATGCAGTTTTTACATAATTATGTATGAGAGTGAATTTCAAAACATACAGCGCTTGATCTCTGTGTGAAAGTGAAAGGGTTACTCAGACTTCGACTTGAGGGTTGATGACGCATAAAAGCTTACATTGATACATAACCTTTATGAAGGATTGAGTGGTGATGATATCATCACATTGTGACATTTTTGCACTAGGTTTCACCCAGCCTCGTTGATGATTCGGCAAACGACGGACCTTCATAGTTTCAGTGCCCTAGGTCGGTGCTTTTTTTGTTTGTTTCTTCCTTCCAAGGTTGTAATTTATAGCAATGGCAAGGGCGTGTTCCTTTTACCGGGATCATTAGATAGGATATTTTACTCTTCGACCTCAGAGCTGCGGGAGAGAGCTTGTACAAAATATGACTAAAGCTCAAAGCATGGACTTGAATTGCAGTGTGCTGGCTGCCTGAGGCAAGACCGTCTCATCTTTGGTTTTGTTCTCCGCTATTTGTTTTTCTTTTTTTAATTTCAAGGAGTCGACATGATTTTTTTGATGAAGCATAAAGATGAATTACGATAATGCTCCTTTCATCGACTTTAAAGTGAGAGGGCAATTCATTTTGTATGAAATTACCAATGCGATATTTTGCCGAGGGTGGGTCACAGCTTGCCTGTAGGAAAGAGTATTTAGGCCAAACTACTCTTACAGCAAAATAAACATGGAAAAAGAATGCAACCGGCTATATGTAATTGGTTGAGCAGCTATATCTGATTATAGATCCACTACATACTGAACTCAAAATGGCCAAGTCGGCAAGATGTATGTGAGAGAGATGAAATCGCCAATATTGTCTCCTCCTATCTGTACGTCACTGCTATACACACCTGGAGGTTTCAAGATCTTGGGTTGGGGAGCGAGCAAAGTTTGTTTATAGAAGAGAGTGGCTGAATGGCGTTTCCATGACTGTTGTTCATGAAGAAAGAAATAAATCTTTCTAGAAAATAACTACCACCACCACAAATTCAAGAAAGCCAACAGT
This sequence comes from Peronia verruculata, assembly GCA_038406235.1. Classification (NCBI taxonomy): domain Eukaryota; kingdom Metazoa; phylum Mollusca; class Gastropoda; order Systellommatophora; family Onchidiidae; genus Peronia; species Peronia verruculata. The sequence continues at coordinate 15,683 of JBCAUA010675951.1, forward strand.
AATCATAGGGAGAGCGACATTTTTAACACAAAGATAGTGGCTCGATTGATTGCAACTCTTGCATCAGTGTGAAATTTGACCTGCCGATATGAGCAGAAAGACCGATAAATTACATGCTGTGCAAGCTGTGAACTAGGAAGTAAACAAAAATTAAGTTTGCGTCAAGTCCTTGTGATATGTCCATTTTCAGACCCCTAACAGTAACAGTAATTTGTCATTCAGCGGCAGACTGACTTGCCATATAGCTCGATTTGGAAAAGATAATAATATTCATATTATGCCTTTGTTCTTTCTGTCATCTTCCCACCACCGCCCTACTCCCCATGCAATCTGTTGCCAGTTTTCATTAACCCTCTTGTTGGATTCCCTTTATATTGTCAGTATTCTTCACTAAACCAGGAGATTTGATCCTACTGTCGTCTCAACAGTTTTCAGTATTTTTTATTACAATTTGGGTATGTTCATCCGTGTCCTCCCCCCCCTCTCTCTCTCTCTCGCTCTCTCTCTCTCTCACCCGCGCCATCCTTTTGTTATTACTATCCCTTGTCTCTTTCTCCCACGTCTTTTTAAAAAAAGAAAACCTCATTGCCCTCCTACTTCCTCAGCTCCCTTTATGCCCTCTTTTTCTGCTCCCATCCACTCACATCTTTCTACCCACAAATCATGCTCGACCCATGGGCAGAAAAGAGGACAGAAGGTCCTGGAGACTACCGGTCTGCTCGCTCAGGCAGTGCCCAGGGAAGAGGTCTCGAGCTCTGTGACCCGCATTCATGTGAGCAACTTGTAGACCGTGAAATAAAAAAACAGAAAAGGATACCTTGGAGCACGACAGAGCCGTGTGGTTATGACCAATACATTTTCTGTATGGTGAGATCTAGATCTAGTGCTGGGTGTATTACGTTCGTAGGACCACTTAGATGCTGAGCGGATAGATCTATATCTAATTCATGTCACTCGAGAGCAGTCTGCTGGATAGCGATGCGGTTGTTGACTATACCTATTGTGGTTGATCCGGAGATCATAATTTTAGGGTTAAAACAAAAATAGCAACCCCTTACCACCACCCAATGTAATTAGGATGGCCTAAGAGTCCCTCCTCCCTCCCTCGATCTTCCCCTTCGGGAGCTGGGGCTGAAAGACCCGAATAAAAACAACATACGATTTGGATGCGTGCGTGGGGGTTCTCTCAAGAGATTTAGAGTATAAATAAATGATTGCCTTTCCTAGCAGAGGAAAGAACATGAATGTACTTTCGACTCTAATTTCTTAAATGAATAATTGGATGATATTCTTTCTTTTCTCGCTTTTTCGCCTCCTCCCTCCCCTTTTTTATTTTAGTTTCTTGTCCAACACCTACACGTGCCCATATTTAGATTCTCCACCCACATCAGGGAGGCAAGCAGCTTATACATAGTGTAAACGATGCACTGATAAGTGCAGAGCCGTAACCCTAACCAGAGAAGTGAAAATACGAAAAGAGAACATGAGAATAAGAGACGAGACGAGGGATAGGCTTGTTTGGTGTGGGCGAGGGCCACTCACTGTCACTGATCTTTCGGCGACAAACACACTGCAGTAGCTGCACTAGGTGGGCACTAAATGTCACACGAGCATCCCGAACAGGAAATGATATGACACTTGAGACAGGTGATTAACCCTGTCAACTCACCTGTATTGCCGAATGAAATCCCGACTATAATCCGCCACATATCAACAGATCACATAGAAACAAAACAATGCTGTCCGTCAAACATCCGGTCCTGTGACTGAAATTTTCGGATTGTTTAGAGTGTGGAGATTAGGTGTGGACTGAACCATTTTCGCCCACTCGTTTGTCATCTTGGCTCTCCTTTCCCCTCTCTCTCCCTCCCTCCCTCCCCCGCACAATGATGCCATCTGTTGTGTCTGTATTGGTTTTCTGTTGATCGCACGACTCGCCGCTTTGGCGCCCACATCCGTTCATTATCTCACCAATGCTTCAATGTCAGTTGGAAATCCTACAAGATCACAATAAATCGGCTGCCCGAAGAAGAGTAAATTTGAATTATTATGTCCAAGTTCAAGCTTGCACAATATGACTGGTCATGTTTTTTTTGCTTGTCAGACTTACGTCTGTTTGTTATTATGGAAAAAAAAGTATGTCACGCCTCTCCCCGTATCTTGCCAGCTGGGATGCTGACAACGAACATTAATTTGTCATCAACGGTTTTGGAATTGATTATTACCCGAAGACAGATAACATCAAGTTTCATTTTTCGATACTGGGTGGCAGGTAGTGAGGCAGTATCAATGGGAGTATGATCACCGTTTAACCCTGTAACTGCCAGGTTTCCAACATACATAAAACACTGTCTTCTTAGTTTCGAAATTAACGACCAATTGTTTGTCCTGGCTTATCAGAGAATAGAACTGTTACTGCGACGTATATAGCCACTGAGTACACCTTAGCTGTATCTAGATTGGGAAGAATGTCTAGATTCTCTAAATTCGACAGGCTAGGAGCTCAGCAGTTGAAGCTAAAAGGTTCAGAGTTTTGGGCCTTTATGGTAGATTGTTTGTACTGTAGTGTTTTAATTATCTTTTAGGGCAGGACCGAAGTAACTGTTGAAATTCAAGAGAATGTCAAGGGTTGCGCGAAATGTGTAACGTGCTGGCCGGTACTCGACTCATATCAGCAGTAAATTTAAATGTCATTAAAGGCTCATCATTCGCACAGGCGAAGGCGAAATGTTTCTCTCCGTCTCTCTCTCTCACTCCCCTCCTTCCAATTCGCTTTCTGTCTCTTCGTCCACCTCCCCTCCTACTTTCTCTTCGAAGAAAAAAAAAAATGCTTTCCGTCTGATCTCAATTCTCAGTTAAGGTTATTATTAATATGTCTTGTAGATCGCTTGGGTATTGAGATATATATAAGCTAAGCGCCAGCTATCTGATTCAGCACACCGATACATACGCACAAACGCATGCACACACGAATGTGAAAACCGAAAACCATTTTTCCCGAAATACAACACAGTTGAAAACGGACTAGATTCTAAATCAAATGAGCAATGCGTTTCATTCAGCCTAGATTTGACAGTGCCACTGTTGTACAACTGTGAAAGTGTTGGCGAAAATTCGTCTTGCGTTTGTCATTCGGATCCACAGATGTCCAAATGCGCCGATCGAGAAATATTTCAACTGATTTGCGAAATGAAATTCTCACAGGAATTACATTTTGTTTGTTTATTTAATTTTGTTGTTTGACAATTTGCTGATATCGATGTAGTCATACTGATGTGAAAAAAGACCCTTTAAAATGAATAAATAAATAAATAAATAAATAAATTGTTATCAAAGAAAATACGTTGGTGTCTCTAGGAGCCTTTCAGAGAGATTGCTACCTTGTTTGTGATTAGCCATCCATAATCATCATAATGTTATTCGGTCGAGCCATGTGACTCAGCACGCACCGCGCACGCTCACAGGCTCTCTCTCTCTCATTATTATGTCACTCACAGAACAGCTCACGAGGTTGGTGACCTGTCAGACAGGGTCGTTTTCCTCCAACACCTGTTGCACGAGGGGGTGATCTTGTTTGGGAGGCTCCGATCTGTTAACGGCGATGGATGAAACAGAACTGTATCTGCATTTGATATCCATTGAGACAGGGGTCTCAAGAGCATAAACCAACTGGAGACATCTGTATGAAGGAATAACCTCGGGTAGAGGATGGTGGAGTGAGTAAGAGAAAGAGAGTAGGGTAAACGTAATAGTTTAGTTACAGCAAAATCTCCGCCTAGAATCTGTAGTCAGTTTAATATTTCTGTTGTCAACTGGAAAGGGGACCAAAAAAAAAACCGACAGCCATTTCTCAAGATCATAGTAGACAGCATTTGGACAAACTGAGAGTTCTTTTCTTTGCATGGATACCTTCGATTTTCAGCATCTCCTGGTTACTGAATCGTTGGTCTGCGCTACTTGGAAGGGTTACATTATACACACTGCCCATCTGTCTATCTGTACATGTCCTGCCCTGTTTCCCTGTCAATGGCAATTTACAATCTTTCTTACTCTCCCTCCCTCCCTCCCTCGTCCTTTTACCACATGTACTTGAGGAGAGACAGTCTTTGTTGTCTCCTCACTCAGCATTACTCCTTGATAAAAGAGAAGCAAAAGTGAATGGAACAAAATAAAAATTAGGGGGGGGGGGGTTAAAAAAAAAAACCACGTTGATTATGACCGGGAGATGCTCTACGTTTGGTAAGATAATAATGATAAATGAATAGATGCTAAAACAGCTGAGAATGCAAACATTCATAAAACTCAGGGGAGGAGACTGCCATGCAAAGACTACTGCTTTGTCCCTCAAGATCCTGCTTTAAACGAGGCCAGTTTTGTCTAAGACGATTCCATTATCTTACGAAGTTTACGCCCACAAGCTATTGGTTTTGCTACATCAAATTAATAGATAAAACCTCTACTGTGATTCAAGCTGCGGTAACCCGTGCGTCGTTCCTATACATAATCAATTTGGTGAATTTGAAAGACGGAAACAGGGGGCAGATGTTCACACAATGGGCACGAACTCCTGGAGACGTCAGAAAATAATACGTTTGTCCAGGCTGGACATACTGATAACATGAGTATATTTGTCTATTATATTTGGGTGATGACTCAAAACATCGATGCTCAAACAGACTTACCCAATCTATGACATAGCTCACATCTAACAACAGTTGTGACACATGCCTTGTTAGACCGAGTGATAGTGTTGAGTCATGCGTATAGCATTAAATATTTAGCCAGTCTCCAAACGCTGTTTTATGAGCACAAAAACGGAAACAAACAGTGCACAGAATGTTGTAAACATCCCTGACTACGAAGATAAGCTATTATAGACTACGAGCACGAAACATAGAGAATGTAAATAACACGCATGGGGAATTTCACATTTTAATACCGATATAATTAGCAATAGTTTACGAACAGTGCAACAGAGTGCACGTAGGAATTACAATTAGAAGTGAATATTACATAGTTGGGATCACACAGATAAACCCCCAAGCTGGCTCAGCAGCTGGTGCAGTTATTTAAAGATGAAAGGCATGACCAAATACCACTATGTTCATTTGTTCACTCACTCATGCAGTCATTTAATCAAAAGGTCAGTTACTCACTCACTTATTCATGCAGTCACAACGTTAACATAGTCACATCTCTCCCTCTCTCCCATCCCCTTACTTATGTACTCACTCACTCACTCACTCACTCCCTCCCTCCCTCCCTCCCTCCCTCACCCACCCACCCACCCACTCACTCACTCACTCACTCACTCACTCACTCACTCACTCACTCACTCACTCACTCACTCACTTACTTTTTTTTTTCGTTGTTTGCTGTTGAGCCAAATAGCCGATAGGTAATTCACACAAACGTATTGGACTATCCACGAAAAGAGCGTGCTGAGGGACTGGCTGTGACCCAGATAATGTGTAAGCTCTCTCATCCCCCACCCTACAGCATCCGGACTGGAGAGCTGGAGAAGGTCCTCCGTGTCTCGGTGTCTCCCAACTGCTGTGCTAATAAGCCCTTGCAGCTATCATTATTTTGTGGGGTTTGCTAGAGGTTAGACAGGTGCTGTCGACCCTTTTTACGAATTGAAACCCGAGAAATTATCTAGGCAACGAAAGTATTCACTACCGGTTTCACTCGGTCCGGCCCCTTTCCCAAAAGGATACATAGGCCTGCATCATTATATGCGTAGATCTGTAGACCAGAAGAAGCTGTCAAGCTCATCGGGCGTATTTGAAAGAGGAATAGGAAAGTAAGTTACTGAAATGGGATCTGGATTTGAAATATTGGCATTGTTGAGCCTTTTTCTCCTTGAAGGCGCGGTCATGTATAAAAACAGAAATATTGATCAAAGATGGATAAGGTCATTTGAGCAATTTGTCCAATGATTTTTGAAAATAATATGACCTACCTTAGTGCCAGTGTTGGCTCTGGTGTGCACTGGTGGATTATCAACATTTTAAGTCGCCCTAAGCAAAGGATTGTATGCACACTTTAATTGTATGACCTCCTCCAGTGGTGTGGCTCCCAAAGCGTGCTAAATATTCATATTGTGGAGAGAGAAAGTACTAAGCTCACATAGCTCCAAGAGAAACACCCAATGCCTGAAAGCAGCCATATTTCGCGAGCTCAGTTCTTTGTTGTCCTATCTCCATTTTGGGCGATTTGGAGATATATATATGTCATGTGAAAAAGGGGTAATAAATCTACCATATATTGCAGTCATTTCATCTATCTCTTGCCCAAAGAGGTATATTTTGAGAATCATTATGTCCTGTCTCCTATGTACAAAAACAGTTGCTAAACACAACCCTCATCAATGTTCTCAAAATGTAAAAAAATGGAGATAGGGCGGCAACAGAGAACTGAGCCCGCCATTTGCTTTTATTTGTACAAATGCAGAATATAAGAGTACACTACCAACTAAAACTACTGTCAAGGAAACCCTTGAGTTTGATTTTAGGAATGTCTGACGGCCACTTAGGACCTCTAGGACCTCTTGAGAAGATACTAGACAGAAAACTTTTAGTGAAAGAGCCAATGAATTTAACTGGAGGAAACTGAAAGCCGAAGGTCAAGAACAGGTTGGAAATATTGCAGAAAACCTGGAGAGCAATTCGTTGAAAGCGGCGGGAATAGTATTGAGGTTGACAAGCAGGCGAAAAACTAGTGTTAGCGGACAATTTCGTCTGTTTAAGAAAACTCTGAAATAACATTTTTCAGAACGAGTGTGCTGTTTACTCGTCTTTGGGGGGGGGGGGGAACTCCTGGACAACTCCCCTAAAAAACCCTAAA
>JBCAUA010675952.1:0-15558 GCA_038406235.1 Peronia verruculata
ACATACATACATACATACATACATACATACATACATACATACATACATACATACATACATACATACATACATACAGCAGCTGCTTTTGAACAATAGCACTCAAAAAAGCTACACCAAAGCGGCTTTTAAGATGATAAGATGTCGTGTTTAATATGTAAAGGGGAAGCAACATATGATATTAACAAGCATTGCTGACATTGTAGTGAATAACCTAAGTCAATTACCGTACTATATGTCATATGCACCTAGTGCAAACTTGGGGTCTCTGGATGTGTAAAATTCGGTCCTGACATAATAATCCCTTTCAGTGGAGGTTTACGAAGTGTAAACATCGCGAAATTTTGTAAGGGTTGGAATTTGACATAGACTATAATTGATATATACGCACACATGATCAACGTATCAACCTGTCTCTAGATGGACGCTCAACACTACAATACTGAGTTCAGAGGATTATTGGTCAAAGCATTAAGTTGGATATGGAGTAGCAAAAGAATAGCATAATCTACCGGCACATAAAATGATATGCTTTGTATTGACCGATCAAGATGTTGATTTTTTTAACAAGAAAGCTTTACAGTCACTCGACAAGAACTAGAATAGTATTGACAAATAATAACAACAATAATAACAACAATAACAACAATGGCTATAATAATAATAATAATAACCTAATAGTAATAACAATAATTCCAATAGTAATAGTTGCATTTTAAAAAAAGCCTAGTATCACCTATCCAGATAACATGAGGTTGCATGAATAACAGAGTGAATGAATCACCTATTCTTTATCTTTCCACCATTATCATTCACTATCTCACCCCCCCCCCCCTTTCATTTCTGATCTCATCCTCGAATCGCATATTATATGAAAAGTAATTTTTCTGTGGATCAGAGTTAAGTTAGTTCATCCTATTCTATCCTATCCCTTAAGCATCCTACTCATGGGGACGCCATGGATGATCTCTTTACCAGCCATCCCCATCCCTCCCTGTTCGCCGCTCTTCTCAGAATGTCTTGCAGTTCCAGGCCCGTCCCCAAATTAGTTCATATGATCATAAAATAACTATACACCGTTAAATGTTTTAACCAGATGTTTAAAGAAGCCAGCTAATGAGTTATTATTTTGAAAGCACACTTTAGCAAAGAATTGTCCTTCTGTGTGTGACTAAATACTTAACCGATATTTTGTGCTGCAAATGAGATAGCTGGCAAGCATGAATAATATTGTGGGGTTACTTGAGTTAACGGCTTCGATTCACTAGCATTGAGATGTGTGTTGAATCTGTGAACCAGATGGTTAACAACAGTCTATGTGTGTTCCAACATGAAGAACTGCAATATTCTATGACGTTTTTATTGTTTTACAAATTGATCTAATTAACCTTATTTAAAGTAGCAGGTGCAACAGCGTGCATATCCAATAGTGTAGTCATTTTTCCGACTGATTATTTTGCAGGGATATGAAATAAATAAAACAAATGGAAAATTGCATTAAGAAAAACATTACTCGATCACCCCCGCCCCCACATACACACACATTCACGTGCTTTCTCTCACACATATACATACACACACTCACACCAACAGACATATTTGAGTGTTCTTCAATGTCATAATGGCATGCTCGAGCTAAACTGTGTGATGCAAATTAATTACCTCCTAATAAAAATCCTCATAAAAATGGAGAATTTTAGTGTTAATATGGTAATACCAAACTGCTTCAGTTAAAATTAGTAGTGCTGCACAAAGATTGTTTAAAGAGATCTCTCAGGTCTTTGTTACGTTGCAGTAAAAAATTCGCTTGTTGTCTCAGTAATGGGAATCGGTTTCTAATTTTAGAGAAATCTGTATCTTTTAAGCGATGTATTCGAAACGCTCCACAGTTTGAAATCGTCCTATTTGTTGATTGAAACACATTTGAATTCTTTTGTCGACAGCACACCATAGGAGATTCAATAGGCATTCAAGAGAACGTAATCTTAACAAAGTTCAACTGTAACGTCGGCCAAGCCTGTTCCGCATATATAACACTTTGCAATAACAGTGTGTTACCGTCTTAGATAACTCCAATGTTAGCTACACTAGAAAGAGCACGGTAGAAAGTGGAGAGGTGCGTGAAAAGAGCAGGGGTAAATAAGGCCGGCTCGGTAAACAAAGCCAGTTTCAGGCAGACCTTAGGGGTGAAATGAATTTGATATCCGATTGATGGGAGGTTAGCTAAAAGTTGTGAGTCAGTCCTTTCACGCAATGGTGACAGATGGATACATGTGGGTGTGGCTGCTCGACGATCCTGAGCGTTCATTATGAGAAAGATCTGAGAGCGATAACAGTATGAGTAAGCGCGCCATCGTTCTTTGATCAGAGAAAGATGAAAGCAATAGGTTTGCCGTGGATTAAGTGGCAAAGCCGTGACAGATAATGTCATAGCTAGAAGTAATAGTAAAAATTCATTACCTAAGTTTTCAACACTTGTACTGTTTGCGTACAGTTTAGAAAACATACAGTTTAAAACACAGAGTGCCTGGTGAGAATGAGCCGAAGATCTCATAGTAGTGTCTCAGATAAAATCGACTGGACAGATAATTATGAGTTGCAGTATGTCAAAATCTGAACACCTGTGACAATGAAGTATGCAACTAAATAGAAAGACAGAGATCTAACGTATTTTGACACAAGCCTCCCTTATTTAATTATTTTCTCGTCTACTCAAATTAACACTTTCTACAACAGTCTTTCACATCCCTTCACTCTCCAAACCTTGCATTTTGTTCACTGTGTGTTAAGAGATAGATCCATAAAACTAGTTCGCGATTTTCACGAGACAGGGTTTTAAGAGAAAACATGTTTTATCACAGTTCGGTAGAGACTGCATGGCATGGATGTGCTGTTCTCTGAGTTATAGCCGGTGTTTCCGGCATAAAGACCATCACAATAAAGCTTCATCTGAGAGGAAATGACCATATGTAAAGACAGAATGCCGGACATGCGTCTCGAAAAAGACCACTGATTCCGTCAGGCAAACGATGCTGGAGAATTAGGATGTTCCAGCGCCATATAAAAAGCTGCGTGGGTACTGAAGATAGGTATGATGAGCCTCTTCCTTGAATCTGAGAGCGTCACAGTTCTTATCGATCGATTACTGGGGAAGAGGAAAAATATTACTGTCTCAGGTTTTGAATTTTGAGGGGTCCCACAATTTTGTCCCGGGAAAATGTCTTGTGAATATCTCTTGGCTCGAGCCAGTTAAAACGAAAATCTGGTAACTAAGTTAACTAAGTACAATCAGAAGAATTTGAGCAACTAGCAAGCAATCGCCTTGTATAATTTCCAGGAATCGAAGAACGAACGTGTCTCCCTTGGGGCTGTCAGGATAACAATAGAGTACAAAGCGCTTAGAGTCTGAGCTATCTGGGTATAAACGATATACAAAAGCTATCTATTATTATCACTGTTATTAATAACCTTTCATTTTACTGAAATGATATTTTTTTTCAAGCATATGTTATACACAGCTCAAAATGTTATTTGTGGCAGGTGATCTTCAGATAACAAACATAAATTTGACCGCCTTCTCTTAACAGCAGGGTTCCCTCCAAAAAAAGAATATTGCCTGAAATGAGCAGCATAACAATTGATTATTACAGTGAGTATTTGCCTAAACTTAGTTCTCCAAGTGGATTAGCTGATAAGAAGGATCGATTGGGTTATAGTATGGATAATATCCGGCGCAGACTGCCTATTCTCATAACATCCTGCATTTTCAGAAAAATAAAGGCATACTGAATGATAAATTTGAACTGTTCGGTCCGTTTACAGACACGATTCTGACCAGAAAACAAATGCTGAACGATCTTTGAGATCGACACTGGAGGTTCAACGGAGAATTATTTCTTGACTTTTCACAGAGAAAAAAAAATCACAGGTTTTGAATTCTCAGCACAGTGAAAAGGCCCAGGCCAAAAATGGATTAAGGATTTTGGTGAAATGGCACTATGTAGATCTATTTTCATTTTGTATCCACAATGGGTAACAGAAACATAGAATGATATTAATTAAGGTAATAATAAAGGACAACACACTTCATGTAATATTTGATGCACATTCATTAACTATCACTCAAAAACGACGGGTTGGGGAAATGTACTTACAGAATTTAACAATGTGTGCCTTGCCAGTATAACCAGTGCAAGAAAGAAATCTCGACGTTAATGGTATCACTCTCTTTACTCGAAGGCACTCTAAGTATCACTGCAAGTATGTACACGACAGCAAATTAACTCTTGAAGGAACGTATCAGTACAGACTCCTGGAACCATGTTCAAGAGCTGATAACTTAGCAACCCTGAAGGCAAGAAAGTCGAATTCTTTCCAACTTTTCCAGTAAGCTTATATTATTGAGAAAGTAGTTCACAAGCAAAGGATGAAATAGACACGCCTTTGAGAGGGGAATCTTAAAACTTCTACAGGTATTATTTCTTTCCACATACATCTAAAACCTCTTTGTCCTATCCGATTCCTGGCGCACTTATGCAGTGACTAGCCTCCTTGTAGACTTGAAAGAAATTGAACATTTTTAACACCGATATTCACTCTGTGTATTTATCTTATGCAGATCTATATACAAAGACCGCAGCCAAAGCAATTGTATTTTGGCAAAACCTCGTTGTTCTGAAAATGCTGTATCGGAGAAATCGTCATTTAGTTTTACATTGCTTTCACCAAAACGTGATGAACTAAATCCTATTTTGTTGTTTTTTTTTCAGGAAGAGAAAATGTAATTAATACTGTGTAGAGTTATATTTAGAGGTAGAAATCAATTAAACTGTTAGTTATGGAAAGGCTTTTTATTAAAGAATGTTGGAACTTGGAATTCGCATCCACCACTGTGTCCGCACTTAACTCACATATGTACATTGTAATAGAAACTTCACTCAGAATCATTAACTTCAAGCAACACCACTGACAGATGCACGTAGAAGCATTGTTGAAACATTCCTATATGAGCGGGGACAAGGGGACCATTCAATACAGACAAACTTTTGCTTTGATTGAAGCAAAGAGGACAACACACAAAATGGCAGGCTATTATATGTCTGGCCCTGTGATGAGACTTCACTAGGCCTATATTGTTTGTAAAGATATAATTGCTTTTATAATATTTTTGTATTGTTTTTCTTTACAGTTTTAAATAACATTGATTCCGTATGTGTGTGTGTGTGTGTGCGTGTGTGTGTGAGAGAGAGAGAGAGAGAGTGTGCGTGTGTATGTGTATGTGTGTGTGTGTTTGTGTGTGTGTGTGTGTGTGTGAGAGAGAGAGAGAGAGTGTGTGTATGTGTATGTGTGTGTGTGTTTGTGTGTGTGTGTTTGTGTGTGTGTATGTGTGTGTGTGTATGTGTGTGTGTGTGTGTGTTTCTCAAAAAAATTAACTATTATAAGCAGAGGAAGATGAGTGTACAAAGTTGTGTTTCGCATATTATAACGTTTAACACAGCACACGGTGGAAAGACTTGCCCTGTGGAACAATGTACTGCTAAAATTAAAGTCACCAACACAGCTTCTCATCACCCCCATCTACGGCTGTTTGTAACAACAAAAACAGCCAAGAACTGTGAATATGCAGCTAGCCGAGTCCAACATCAAGGCTGGTGCGTATTTCATTGAACTTCCCCGTTAATGGCTACCATTCAGAGTTTGACTGGTGAGACTTCGTGTCTCATTTGAATTGAATGAAACAATCCCATTCAAATATTTCGACTGAATTTTTTTTTTTTTTTTTCTGTTAAACCGACATCAAAGAGCAACATGAAATCAGCTTGACTAATGAAACAAAGGGAGCGAAGAAAACAATGAGAAGGCTAAGGAGAAATAAGCGTTTAAACGTTTGCATGCCCAGGTGAAATCAATAAGGAATAACTCACACGAAGGAAAATTAGACAGAACGAAAGAAAGAAAGAGTTAAAGAAAAGGAAGAAAGAAAGAGAAAGAAGAAAAAAAAAAGAAAGAGAAGAAGAAAAAAGAAAGAAAGAGAAAGAAGAAAAAAGAAAGAAAGAGATAGATAAACGAAAAAATAAAGGAAAGAAATGTCATGATGTTTCAAAGAATACGTTATTGATGAAAACAAATCTCTTTCTATTGACAATTTCTAAAAGATCCATTGTCATGGCACTCCAAATGTTAGCTCACCGTTGCTGTGTGATTTGAAATGTAGGGCGAATGAGGATAGATCTTTGAGTGACAGCGCGTACGATCTCTGTCTGAGTGACAGCCTGTTCATTGAAATTTACAAGACAATAGGCTAGTAACTGCGTAACAAAGACCAGAATATGAGCCTTGTTCTCTAGGCATGCGACTCCATCTAACAGACAGTCATGTCGTCTTCAACCTTTGCACTTTTTTTAAATAGAACCTGGCAAAATAAGAACATTAAACAGCAACAGTGGTAAGAGCAGGAAGAGTCAGGATTTTTTTCTCTCCTCAAGAGCCTTGCAAGATTCATATTTACTCTCTTCTTTTGACCTACATTTAGTACCCTAGCTTTCCTGGCTGTCTGTCCTGTCCTTGGCAAAGGTATTTCTTAATCAAATTGTTCCTTTCTAAGGCATTTTTTATTGTTCCACCAGATATGTTCACTGTTATAATTCGGATAAAATGGCTATTTAAAGCCCATCATCGTAAGTGTATTCCGGAATATTTGAGATAAAAAAAAATCCAGTGGTTTATTCATATCAATTATTAAATTACAGTTCTAAAACAGAAACACATGTATAAATAGAAAGCATGATTATTTGCAACTGTAACTAAATGTTAAACTGTCTTTCCACGATCCAAGCATAGAATAGAGCATATCATTCACCGTCAAGTAATTTTACATGTAAATTTATTGAAAGAAATGTATGAGCGTCTTCGAATGTCACAACACTGTCTTTCATTGGTCCATTTTGTCAAGAAGAGATTTGGTCAGGGTAAAGCATAAATACTCGTAGTATGGGCACCTAGTGTCAATCAAGGCTGTCAAAATGAACTTGGATTTTGGGGCCTTCGCTCCTACTTTACTTCCCAGTCGTTTCTTCTTGCGTGATAGAATGACTAAAAAAGTGAGCCCTTGATCATCGATCTCGTACAGGCTGCGAGAAACGTTTCGGCATGCATCGTCGGCCTCCAGTGTAAAGTGCCGGAAAACGTCGTCATTGAGTTAATGCCAGGCAAACAGTAAAGGGACCAATCGTCACCTCATTCACAGATATCATAAGATTGTCTTGACTAGGAACAATCATAATTTGTTATTATTTTTATATGGTGATAACGTTAACAGAATCACTATGTGGCTATTATCCCATAAACTGTCAATAACAGCGCTATACAAAGGCACATAAACAGCAGCAAAAATATCCTGTCCAATAAAACTGCAAAAATGCGCCACTCCAGTATATAGAGTTCGCTTGCCAGTTTCTTCTCTTTGGCGTCGCTGACTTTCTGAATATGTTTCAGTATCTGCTTGGAGGTTTGAAGTAATTGCGACAATTCAGCTGAGGAGAAATTCTGCTGCAAAATGCTGCTGCTGATACGAGGGTCTGAGTGCCTGATAGGCAGAGGACCAGAGAAGTCGGCACCAGATTCGTAGAAGAGTTCATTCAAATAGAATCTGACCCCATCCGTGGTACTCACGCCAGCATTGCCATTGGCCGACGGAGGAATGTATCGGCCTTCTCGGCTGGCTCTTTGGGATGATTTGTCTTTGGCAGTTTCAAGCAAATCAAGTCGTGCCCGCTACGGAAATAAAAGAAAGAACAGTCAATCATGTAAAACTTGTGATCCCAGTTCCTAGATCTCCACTGTATTATTTCTTGTTCCCATATACAAATGCTACGCTACTCTACTCTACTCTACACTACTCTACTCTATACTAAACTACACCATACCACACTACACTACACTACACTACACTATACAACACTACACTATGCTACACTACACTATAATACACTACACTACACTATAATACACTACACTACAAACACACATTACTATACTATACTATACTATACTATACTATACTATACTACACTATAGTACACTATACAACACTATACTAACTATACTATACTATACTATGCCATACTATACTATACTATACTATACTGTTCTGCACTATACTATACTATACTATACTATACTATACTATACTATACTGCACTGCATAGTACTGTACTGTACCGTACTGTACTGTACTGTACTGTATTATGCTGTATTGTGCTGTACTATTAATCACCATCACCATCATCATGGTCATAGTCACGCAAACCCTACTGAATCTGCCATCATCTAATTTGGTGCATAAATTGTGCAGATTTGAATGGTTCCTACAAACATCAATATTACATAATAATTAAAGGTTAAGTCGTTTTAAAGTTGTTTCAAAAAAAAAGGAAAACGATGACAGACAGAGCTGTGAAATCAGAGGATCATAAAATACATGCCGGTAAACTGTGGTATTTCACCTAAATCCCAGCTTCTTGTAATCAGCTCTACATTTTTGTTACTCATCGTGAGTGTTGCAGAATTATTAATCTATATATTCACTAAAGTAGAAGGATTTTCAGCTGGCTTTGCTTAAATCTGTAAAGAAACATCCTTTTCTCCTAAAAATTAAGATAATGTATTTCACAACGCCTGACTGTGGCCTAGTTGTTGCACAGATCAGATTCTTAATCTGTCAGAAACGTTTTTAGAGTAATTTATTCCATTGCTCCATTGTACATGTAGCTCGAAAGTGACGTCCTAGTTTAGTGTTTTATGCTGCGGCCTTTGGAAGCAGAGGTCGGTGGTTCGAACCGCAATGGTTGCATGTTGTATCCTTAGGAAAGATAGCCTACTTAATGCACACTTTTCTTCACCCCACCCATCTGTAAAACGGGTACCTGATGTATATCGGGAGATGTACAGTGGCGTTTCACTGCGGCGACGTGGTCTGAAATGGCCAAGCCAATTTCCCCTTTTGGGGGGTCAAGGGATGGTACTTTTATTTATTTATTTATGTATTTATTATTTTGCAGCATACAACCCCAGTCGTATGACTGAATTATCTATAAGGCAATTGCCACATTATTCTATCGCCTTTAGTAATCAAAATACATAAATATGTCCTTAGAAGAGGCATAATTCAAAAAGATAATACAGATGATAATGAAAATCCCTATATATATGCAGTTGTGTGAAATTCCTCAAAGAAAAACATTCAAACTGAAATAGTGTCGTACACTATTCATTCAGTGAATTTCTTTTCATTTGTGTTTTCTTTATAATAATTTATATGAGGTGACTTGGGTTGTCAGATGACATTATACAGCGTTACGCTTTGTTTTCCTTTTCTTGAATTGACACGGTATATGTGTCTAAGCATTATCTATAAAACCACCATTTCTTTAACTGTCCTTTTTATTTGGAAGCAAACCCTTCCTTTATATTATATTATAATAGCAAGCCAGACATCTGTAAAGGAAGCCCTTACCACAGATAGGATATGCTTATCCACTCCGAAGAGTTTGCCTACACGTCCTGCCATGAAGGTCCGAATGTCTGCAGGCAGGTGAGACTGATGCTTGGTGAAGTGCATGTTGAGCACCAGGACCGTCATCACGCAGGAGAGAGCCACCAAAATCATAGCGCACATGAAATAAACGGCTGAAATGGCAACATGCAATCAATCATGAATAAATAATATGTTGAAATACAAACAGCACTACAAATCAATGTCACATTGTGAGGAAACCAGATTTTTTATTGTCTCCTTCAGCTTAAGCGTAAATGAAACCAGACTGGGGCTGACTGTGTTTTGGTTCTCTTGTTTATAAGACAGTAAAGGAATAAGCAACAAATCAACTTGTAATTCTGGAGAGTGTATAAATAAAAATATTGATTTAGTACCATTTTAGTAACCCCCCCCCCCCCCACACACACACAAACACACACCACATACACACCTTTCCATATAGTGATGAGGAAAATCTAGATTTTGTTGCTAACACCGTTTGTGGAAGTGAAGTTGATGTCGTTAGAAGGTGACTTATATTTTGAAAGGTACTTGTCAAAATTCCTTTGTATTTACTTTGTCTTTAATTCTTTGAAGTATCACTTGTATGAGATGTTGAAACAGAACACTACGGGGAATGTGAATCATTGCTTGAAATACCAGATGGTACCAGATTTAAGAGGTCTAATAATGTCTCAAAATTGTATAGCTCAGGACGCACTTTTAGGACTGGCTCTATAAGGGCGAACGATAAGGCCATATTAGATGCTTTACTTCAGAATGCAATTTCATAATACAAATTTTATAAATGCAGACTAATATTCAGAAATCAGAGCATAATGAAGCTATGGAAATCGTCCACCGAGATAGCAGTCCTCATATTGCCTTTCAAGTGACAAAATATCGTATAGGCCTGCATGGAAATTCACCTCTGCTTTGGGACAATACCAGCATTTTATGCTTCCATCTAAAAAGTTAAGATTCTTATGAAGTCAGTCATACATCAGTAATGACGACTTTGATAATGACTGAAGAAAGAAAATAGAAAATTGTTTCATTGATATTTACTATGTCAAGAAGGGGCAGTGAAATACTCATAACAAAACATTTCAACTATAAATCGCCCTTCATTTTCCATTACTGGTTATCAGGAATGCAAAACTTATGAAAGTATGTAAGTACATAAGCTGCGTATATGTCACTTGATGTTAATTTCCATTTTTTATTAAAGGTCATTATAAAATAGAGACGACTGACATTTCCTGTCAGTTCAGTTCAGTTCAGTTCTAGTTTCGGTCCCTTTCGGCGTGCCCCAGAGGGCGGTGCCATTTCGGGATATCTGACCATTGCATTTTGTTTGCACGTTAGACTTGCGCTTTGCCGGCAGCATTAATTTTGCACTCTGGCCTTTCGTGCTATCCGCTTTCCGCTCGCCGAGCTCTTACTCTATCAGGGCTGCGTACGTTTTGCCAAGCATCGCTTCCTGCGCCCCCCCCCCTCCCCTCCCACCGAACGACAGGAGTAGTTTCCGGCTGCTACCCCCATGCTAGTCCGGGGCGGCTTCTCCATGGGAAAAGGAGGATCACCTAGGGTATCCTCTCCCATCGCTTACCGATCGCGACTGGCTTCCGCCCTGTAAACGGTTGACAAGGATGTGGAGTTAGGATGTGGGAGACCGCCGCTTCAGGCTCCCCTCCGTCCGTCCCATGTATTTTGATTTCGCAGCTAGGCCACGCCCGCACTACCTGAGGTTTCGTCCGAACACCCTTCCTGTTGAAGGTGCTATCCCGGTGTTACCGGCTAAAGCCCAACTTGTCCCGCTGAGACAGGGGACTCGTGGATTTCCCACTCCCACGGTCCTTTGGCTTTTTTCTTGCATAGCGGGAGGATTGCTTGCCTTGTCCCGCATCGGGGCCCCGCCGCCGGGGCCATAGACTGCCCCCCCCCCCACCAGCGGAGCCGGCAAGGTTGCCACCGAACTGTCGTGTTTGGTATATATACCGAGTTTTACGGTACAGCTTCAGTCCAACGTCAGTTGGGGATACGTTGCTGCTACGTATCTCCTGACTAGCTTCTCGAGTACCTTTGGTACGTCGTGTCGGAACACTGTTTCCCACGTGAGCGGCTTGCCAAAGTTCCTCACGTATTGGACCAGATCCCTACGCTTGTCCTCGAACCTCTGGCACGGGAGCTTATAGTGGCTGACGTCGTTAGTGTCCCCGCATGTGTCGCAGACAGTGGGCCACCCGTGGTTGGTGAACCAATGGGGGCCGTTCCCCATTTTTAATCTCAGCAGGCAACTGTTCACTGGGACTTTGAAGTCCCTATCAGGCTTTGTGCCAGAGTCTCTGAACATGGCTAGCGCTGCTGTCCCAGCTCTTTTCACCTTCCACTGGTTGACCCACCTGTCTCGAACACTATATCGGATGTTGACTTCTGACCTTGCTGTGGCTTAGGCCAGTCTCGGCCCTGTTGGCACTAGCCAGGCCTCACTTTGTAGCTCGGTCGGTTGAGTCATTCCCCTTGATCCCCACGTGCGCCAGTATCCATATCATTTCCCTCGACACCGGGAGGCCTCCGGCTTGTGCAAGCATGGAGGATCGCCGTCTGTTAAATGCCTGTCCCGGACCACCTTGCTCGTTGCTCGGTCGGTCCGAGTACCAGGACTTTGTCTTCCAACCTCCTGTGTGGAGGTTATCTCGAGCATGGAGGATCTCTTCCCCTGGCAGCCTTTTATGGCCTGCAGGCTGGAGAGTGAGTCTGATAGGACCAGCACCCTGTGGGGACGGTTTAGCGCTATGGTGCGCAGCGCCACCAGTATAGCGGTCATTTCGGCAGTGAAGACCGACGTATTTCTCGGTAGAGACAGCTCGGTCTCGTGCCTCCATTTGGGAATGGGTACACCCAATCCCACTCTGCCCATCTCGTCCTTGAACCCGTCGGTGAACACTTCCAGCGAGGTGCCCCGTAACTCACTGAGGTGAATATGTGAATATTGCCATGTACTTTAAGAAAAGCAGCTTTACTTTCATATTCTAGAAAGTACTTTATAAACTTTCCTCGCTGACTTCCAAATTGAGCAAAGAGCAAATTCAAATACACACCTCATTAAAGCCACAAGCTTTTGACAACCAGGTATAAAACTACTTTTGTAACTAATTAGTAACAAGTTATATCGTAAGACAGGGACACATGCCCATTACTGCGCAAAGTCCAGGTTAAGAGATCTGAAAAAAGTATTTACTCTAAAAATCTCCAGACGCGTGTCAGAGAGAAAGGTAGCTGTAACCACCCTTCTTTGCCATGGCATACAATGATTTCGACCAAGCTGTTTGCATCCCAGTACAGCTGTAATTTTAGTTGGTAACGAGTGTGGATATTTCTGTAGCAAAAGTGGTTTATCTCGCTCGATCATAAGGCAGTGCTGACTAGGCCTGTGCATGACCGGCAATGTTCGTGACCGGCGGTTAACCGGCTAACCATGACCATGACCGTAGGGTCACCGGTTTTTATGTCGGTTAAATATTTTCCTCTTTGCCATGTGTGACGTCACACCAGTTATGGTTGTGGCCTTGGGCTTCGTCTATTGCGATCAAAAACAAAACAATAACAACAACAACAACAACAAAACGCCGCTATCCATACTCAGCCTGAGTTTTGCTCGCTTGACTTCTGACAGGGGACACAGATTAAGCAAAACGTGGGGTGTGAAACGCAATATTTCACAAATATGACCGTTCAGATCGATCGGGTGTCGAATTCTATTGCAGTTTGAAACCAAATATTACCATATAATGCTCATAAATTAAAATTTTAATTAAATAAATAAATAAAAAAGAAAAAACGTGACGATCCCGTCATAAGTTAAGCCCGATTTACACGTAGGGTAAGATTCTCTAAGTTTGTCACCAAGAAATGTCACTTTCCCCTCAGCCCCCGAGATTTCTCCCCTTGGACTCATCCCTTATGTTTGTTCCTTGCAATTGCCACATTTACATGTAGCGTTCTGTCTGTCGACCCTGTATTGTTTTACACATCTGTTCACTGCTAGATTCCATGCATACCTTAAAGCAAAAGATGTCAGAGACGGGTTTATAACTTCTTTCAATAACGAAGGAAGTGTGCCTTGGTAAAAAGATATGTTTTTCATTAAATTAAAAATAATAGAACGATTTAGTTTCCTTGAGAGACATTTTTTTTTACCATTGTTTTATTTAAAATAATATTAAACTGTGATTTGTTTTGGGAAGATAATTATCTTATGCGGCATGGACAGCATGAAACCAATAAGATATGCTTTTAGTTGTTGTTGAATGCGCCTGTGTGAGTAAATTATGCTTTTTATATAATTAATGCATAAAGATTCCTTGAGACAAAATGGCAGACATTGCTAATGCCGTACATGATGTACATTAAAGTACCTCAAGCTACTCATTTGTGAAAAAGGAGAACTTTACTGTAGAGGTATACCATGGAGACAATAGATCCATGAGGAAGCCCACATTAATATAAGCAACATTTGAGACCATTAATCTTTAGTAATTTTTCCGTAAGCATTTCTCAGGTTGTTGATTTTTTAAACCAAAAAGTCTTTATCCGCCTCGGGTTCAAAGGTTTTAACATTATTGACAAGCTCCTTGTAGATTTTTTTCTCTTAATTAATACCCGGCTGCTGTATTCTTTTGACTTTATTCTCCATAGACAGTCATGTGAACGGTACACTTCAATAAATTTCAGAACTGATTCTAATGACAACGTTGCCATGACAGCACAGAACAAGATACAACACCTCACAAGACTGTACAACGCACTCAACACTCATGCTCAAACATCTCGTGCGACAAGGGCCTAATACAGTGTACTGTATGAATACGAAAGCCCTAGCCTTCCCTATTGTGCTTTGGAAAAAAAAAAAATTAATTTTAAAACCATGCAATAAAAAGCGATCTGTAAGCGTAAGTTTGACTAATTTTCCATACGCTGATTACGAGTCTGAACTTAGTTTTTTTTAATTTGATCACAAAATTCGTTTTTTAATTCTCAAAAATGTATCCTCGCCTAGCCGCATTTCAAAGGAAATCTCATATCACAGGATCGGGCGCCAAAATTTCAAGCAGCGCTTGATTTTCTGGATCGGTCGTGGGGATCGTGTGTTTGGTACCAACGGACCTGGAGATCGTCCCCAACAACATGGATTGGACTTCAGTGTCTAGAGATGACCCCCAAGGGACTGTTCCTCCAGGCGATTCGCTACGTGTAAATCGGCCTTTAGAATTTTGTAACAACATAATTATCAAATGTCAAACGTTTGCACTGAGGTGGGGTGGTGGGAAAGGAGGAAAATCAAAGCTAGCGCCCGAGGACTCAAAGTCTATCATTCTAATGGTTTTAACCCTAATAGAATCACAAGAAACAGCCAAAATGCAATATTACCACAATGATATTGATTTAAAGTTCAAGAAATGACAATGTAGACGCAAATGGCAGTACACGTATGAAACGAATGTTCTCTAACTCTTACTATCTTACATGTAAAAAAATCTAAAAATGTAATTCACATGCAAATCTAAAATGTAATTCACATGCAAAGCACTGTAAGTAATACCTCAGCAGATCTCCCTTTTGGCTCTTCTAAGGTTAAATGCTGAGTGATGCTGACCGCAGAGGTTTTTTTTTTTTTTTTTATAAACGGAATTTTCCTAAGATCAAAGACACCGGTGTAGCTAACCTGTGACTGCTTTAACCATGGTTGATCATGACCGGCAACGCAATCGGTCACCAGTCATTTTAACTGGTTAACCATTAATGAGTCCATGACTGGTTTAATCGGTGATCGTGACCGGTCATGCACAGGCCTAGTTCTGACAGTACATTTATGGGTCGCAAATTGGGGGATTTGTCCTCTATTCCAGAATGTGTGAGTAATACCAGTGAGCCAAAGGTAGGCTAGAGCTGTGTGTGTGTGTGTGTGTGTGTGTGTGTGTGTGTGTGTGTGTGTGTGTGTGTGTGTGTGTGTGTGTGTGTGT
>JBCAUA010676062.1:0-15557 GCA_038406235.1 Peronia verruculata
ATAACTTATTCTATTTAAACCTACCGTCTGCATCGAGTGGTGAAGGGGACGCCTCATTCCTTTTACACCAGATCCAAATATTACCGATATTTAAGACTGTCAGTCTTAAGGAGTCGTATACAAAGAAGTAGGATGGGCGTGTCCCTCTTCTTGGTCTCTATCTTGGCCATAGAGGCAGACCATTTTAGGGCTATTTGGTTGGCCCAGACCACTGAGGAACTTGAGCATTAAACTGTCATGAGATGTTTGGAATAGAGAACTATATTATGGTGATAGGTCAGCCTTTCTTTTCCCGCATCATTCTTATCGGGCTGTCAGTATGTTTATCTGTCTAGCTTTCCTGTCTATTTGGGTGTCTCTCTCTCTGTGTTTGTTTGCATGGCTGTTTGCTATCTGCCCAATCGCCTGTGCATCTACGTGGCTGTCTATTTGTTTACCTGTCTGCCTGTCTATCTCCTTGTATGTGTGTATGCATATCTGACCACCCGCACGCCCATCCATCTATCTGCTTACATGCGTGTCTATCCGTTTGTAAGTCAGGGTGTAAACCTGCATTGTATGCTTGCTTGCTCTCTGTCTGTCTGTCTATCCGTCTGCCTATCTGTCTGTCTGTGTGCCTGTTTGTGGTCTGTGTGTGTCTGTCAGTTTGCCTGTCTGTCTATGTGGTCACAAAACCATAGGACACATGCAGTAGAGACTACAGCCGTTGTCTTGGCCGTCCTTTGTCCTCAGAGAAAATTCTCATCAATATGTAATTAGCATGAAGCAATTTGCATGGAGAAATATAGTACATGTATAATGATGGACCGGTCATTTCTTCTCTCCCAGTGATCGGTCTCTCTTCCTAATTTTGTTTCTTATTAAGTTTAGGTTCTTGTGTTTGTTTGTTTGTTTGTTTGTTTCAGTCATTTATTTGCGTCTGTCTGTCTAGTCTTAGCTTTGACAATATTGTGTTGCCGACCTGCCTGTTCAATCCGTAAAGAAATTGAAGGAGAAAGAATTAGAGAAACAACAACAACAACAACAAAAAGAGATAGAGAGAGAGAGAGAAAGGAGAAAGAGAAGTGATGGAGAGGATAGATAAGTAAATGAGCGAGAGCAAGATAAAGACTTAGATGGATGAACAAAATGAAAGATAGAAAGAATGAGAGAAAGAGAGGATAAAAAAATAACATAAAGAGAGAGAGAGAGAAAAGGGTGAGAGGAGATCACAAGAGAGAGAGAGAGAGAGAGAGAGAGGACGAAAAGAGGAAAAGAGAGATAGAAAGAGATAAGCCAGTGAATAGCCTAGTCAATAATCAACAAGGGCTTATCAGAGAGGACACAGTTGATGAATGGCCGCCTCACGCTCATTTGATGGATGGACGGACAGCCGTAGATGGATAAATAGATTGATGGACGGCTCATTTCTGTGGAATGCGTGATGCAGCAGTCAGGCGGGGGTCTTCATCCACCGAAACACACGTACAGATACACAGACACACATGCACGCACACAGCTCTTAGTTGATCAGAGAGTAATTAATTACTCAGACCACCTTGCATTTCCGATTTAAATCTACATGAAGCTGGCTGGGTTTTTTTTTTTCTTCTTTTTTTCTTTTCTTTCAATGCATATGGTATTTCAATCCCTCTGAATCCGAGAAAAGATTACGTTATGTTTGTATCTTTCAACCTTCTGCGGATGGTCATGTGGCTCAAGATTCCCCTCAGAGGTCCGGAGTTTATAAGTAGGTTCTCTCCTCCCACCTGCAGGCAGTGTAAGCCCGCCATCGGTGGAGTGTCTTCCCTGGAGTGCCATCCTCGACATTCCAGGGGAGGCATTTCTTCTCTCTCTCTCTCTCTCTCTCTCTCTCTCGCTTCTCCTGTCGTCTGTCCCTCTTTCTTTCCTCTCTTCTTCTTGGCGTGTAAACGTATCTTAACGTATATGACACAAAATAGGCGTAATCGTACTGATATGTCGTTAAACCCTCACAAACAAACAAATATTTAGCTCAAGACGAGAGAACATGAAGGCGTCTTAAAAAAATGTGGAATAGAGTGCACGTAGAACACAAGATCACTAATGTATCATGGAGACAGTGAGGGAGATCGCCAGTGTCCAAAGAAAGTGGAGGACAATTATTGCTGAGGCCTGATGCTCCACAAGGAGTGAAGAAAAAAAAAATATAGCGAAATAACTTTCAATCCCATGGTACAGGCATTCATGAATCAACACGGGCGTGTTATTTTATGAACAGTTTGATTCGACTGTTGTTAAACATTATTGCCCCCTGCAGTTTAACACTAACACTTGTTCTATCTTATTTTCGGAATTGTCTTCTTATTTGTTCGTTTCTTTGTTTGTGTTGGGGTTTAACGACCCATCAGCACGATCACGGCTATATGGTGTCAAACAAGATAAGAGACAATCACACGTCAAGAAAAAAGGAAAGAGAGTGGGATAGAAGACAGGAGCAAGGTGAGAGAGAAGAGATGTCTCCCCTTGAGCGTCGAGGATGGCATTCCACGGGAGACATCCCACCAATGGCGGACTTTCACTACCTGCAGGTGGGAACAAAGAACCGACTTATATACCCCCTTCCCCTGCAGGGGAGGACTGTCGTGTGTGTCAAGCAAAGCGGTCATCGGGTCAAGCTAGCGAAGGTCGATCGGTGAAATTGCTCTTCGATTACAATGATTGATCGGCTTTCTTTTGTTTTTCCAGCTGAATATAAATGGAGCCCTATCGATGTATTGATTTGGGAATTGTTGGAGATCGAAGGAAGTCATTGAACCCGGTGGCTGCGTTGTATCGACTTGCTATAGCCAAATGAAACTGGAGTCATATCGAGTTTATCGTTATAACAAAGCCATTACTTCCTGTTTACTGTGAAGAGCTGAATTTTGTAGCATTTCTATTCCCTGTGGAATTCGGTTGTAACGAGAATCAATTATGGACAGTTTGAAATTGCAGTCGAGTTACTTTTCTACAGGCTCCTATTGCAGTGGTGGCGAATTGTAAAATTTGAAAGTTGATAGCAAAATTATTTTCCTACGAATTGTTGTAACTAAATATTCAGATATTGTATGTAACACGATAGCGCGGTCTATCTCTCTGTCTCTCCTTCTATATATCTGATTGCTGCTTCTGTTGACGTGATTGTCTCATCTGTCTGTCTGCCTGTTTATCTGTCTGTGTGCATATGTATTGTCCAACTCTCTATGTGCCTACCAGTCTACCTGTCTTCTTGACTTTCTGTCAGTCTGTCTAAGCATGTCTGTCTGCTTCCTTTTTGTTTCCCCGCCCATCGGTTTCACCTCTGCCTGTCTGAATATCTGTCTACCTGTCTGTCTGACCGTAAAGAATTATCTCCCTCCCCTCTGTCAAGTCTTCTACCTGTTTTGTACAACCCTGGCCTACATAACTGTTGATCTGTTGTAATAGGGCAAACACATGGACAGCCATCTTGCTGTCCCATACACTCACAGAAATACACGCATGCAAACATATTTTCTCATATTCACGCTCACCAATCAAAGTCTGCCATGATTATACAACATTTTCCACTTTGCTTTGTTCCTAAACCCATAACCTCCTCATTCGAATTTCATTTTCCTTTGGTTATCTCTTTCCCTCCCGCTCCCCAAATGTATCTTTGTCTCTTTCTTCCTCTTTGAAATTTACCATCCATCCTCCCTCATTCATTGTCATCGTCTTCCATGCTTTTGAATCTTACTCCCAGTCTCTTATAGACTTTCTCCTCCATCGCCATGCCATCACACACACACTCTCTCCCTTCTCATCTTAATTCTCCCTCCCCCCCCCCTCCCAAAGCGCTTTAGGTCCAGGCTTTAGCAATCCAATCAACGAACCCAGGCCTTGGTGTCGACACTTCTCTCTGACCGTCACGTTGCACAATGGAGGCCGGGGTGGTGTAGATGTAACTGAATGCAGTGCTTCTTTCCTCTCTTTCTTTCTTTCTCCTTTCTTTTTTTACTGTCACCAGTTTTCACCGAGGATCAAAACTCCTTCCACGTGCTCCACCAAAAGCACCAAATTCAAGTGTGTTTCTTATGCACTTCCACACCAAAGCTGGGAGAATGTAGCTTCCCTATTTGTCTGTCTTGTCTGTCCATCATTGCTCCTAGCACTGAGCTACAGTACTGACTTCAGTGAACTGAGCATACTTTGCACAACGTGACGAGTGAAGAGTTAAGTCGACAGTAAAATTACCAAGGTCTAGTTACTGTCAGTACAGGAAACTGATAGGATCGCCAGGGTCATGTGTCAAGAGATTGATATATCTATATAGATAGTTGGTGAAAGAAAGAATGACAGAAAGAAAGAACGAAGCATGAAAGTAGGAGAAAAAAAAATGGAAGGAAATGTAAAAAAAAGGAAAGAATATATTATATGCTCTTATATTGTAACCTGAGAGGGAAAAAAAAGATATACTGGTGGAAAAATAAAGACAGTGAGACGCGAAAAAGTGAGAAATAAGATACTTTTTATTGGGTCTACCAGGACAGGAAAGATTGGGCTGAATACTGGAGGCGGAATCATTAAAATTTAGTCATGTTTTGGCCCGAGAAAACAGAGAGAGAGAGAGAGAGAGAGAGACTGGCAACCAGGTGCAGGAAGAAAGAGCTATAGAAAGGGAAAGACAGAAAGATTGAACGAAATGCTAAACACTCGACCTGTCAGGAACAAGAAAGATTTGATTAACACTATGTGGCTATGACTCTAACACTGCAGGCAGAACCATGCCTGTATTTAGTGGCTTGAGAAAACACAAACAGATTAGTAGAGAGATCAAAGGAGAAAGGGGGAGAAAGACAGAGAGCGAGAGATAAAAGCAGTGTCTGAAATTCGGTCTGCCAAGAAAAGGAAGTTTGGATTAACTCTATAAGGCCAGACTGTAATACTGCACACATGATCATACCGCCGTTTATTGGCCCGAGTAAATAGTTACAGACAGAGTGGCGAAGAGAGAGAGAGAGAGAGAGAGAGTTCACAAGAAATATTGGATTAACACTGTGCAGGTCATGACTCTAAGACAGCTTGCAGGATTTACAGGGACATACACGTAGTAGCTTCAGTCACGGGCTCTACGGTGCGTAAGTCACGAGGGTATGTTGATGGTATTAAAAATCAATTAGTCTGATCGATAACGCAACCATGCAGCGCAATGCTAAGTGCACAGGCAGAAACATCTCGTTCAATAGGTGTTTGCATAATTAGTACTGCTGATCTGGTCTAATATTCGCCCAGATAACACATAGATTTATTACGTCGATAGTTTTATCGAGCAGATAAAGTCCGGATCAAGGCTTTTTTTTTTTTTTCTTTAATGGAGCCCTCCAAGTCCGGATCAAAGCTTTTTGAATAGGAAAGCATTGCTTGAAACCAATGTTGGAGTTAAGACTCTATAATGATTATGTTAATTACTGGGCATTTGCATAGTCTGATTTTTATTGCTTTATTTTCAAGCTTCTATCTCCTACTTATCCGGCGCCTGGACAGACAAAGTTGTGCTTGGCTTTGGATGTGTGAGGATCGATCTTGAATCAATTTAGGTTGTTGCTCTTGAAAAAAAACAAGAATGGCAGATGTGGTGTTTTCTTGGAATTAGGGCATTTAGCAGTCCTGTCAGGGCAGTTTCCGTCAGATACAGTTTTTTTTTTTTTTTTCGTTTATCTCATTTGGCCAAGTTGCTGACGTCTTGTAATTGTATGCATAGTTGATAGAAAGAAATTGATTCGTGGGCTCCGTAACCCTGTTTTAGTCTGTACAGGCGGTTGCTTTGACTGTTCCTCCATCACTTGTCTCAAATCTGGGTTTGGGTGGTTACAAAGTTGACTCATGTCTTTTCTTTGATATTGTGACAGATGTATCTTCAAACCTTCTCCAAACGTTTCTTAAACGGTACCTACACTCTAAAAAAAATCGTGTAAAAAAAAAAAAAAATGGCAAAC
The DNA here is from genome assembly GCA_038406235.1 of Peronia verruculata. Taxonomy (NCBI): domain Eukaryota; kingdom Metazoa; phylum Mollusca; class Gastropoda; order Systellommatophora; family Onchidiidae; genus Peronia; species Peronia verruculata. Next base: position 5,958 of record JBCAUA010676062.1, read on the forward strand.
TTTGGCAAAAGAAAAAAAAATTAAAAATGCCAAAGTTATGTTGTAAAACTAGAGCAAAAGTTGACCTGCTGTAAAATGCTTTTAAGTCTGCGATGTTTTATACATACGGTAAAAATTGGTGCCAGAAAATGAAAAACGCGTGTCGTAGAATTACAGCCAAAACATCTTGCCGCAGAATATACGGCAAATTAACTGTAAATTCACAGCAAATAGCTGTAAATTTTTAGGCAATTAGTACAATGTTGACGTCTCTGCTGGGGCTGACATTCCCACGCTATTCCACTCTAGCTGCTCGTAACCGCAGTCAATAGTTATTGAACATGCCCACCGTGACACGGGATATCTTAAGTCCAGTTACATTGGCTAGGCAGTCAACTGATCATGGTCAGTGGCCGGAAAGAAGTGGTCAGTTAAGAGGTTAGTCCGGCCAGCTTAGCGTGTCCGGCCGCTCCGCACGATTAAGGTTGGCTTCAGAGGTCATTACTGTAGTGACCTGTGTTCGGTATAGAGGCGGATGTTTGTCAAGCTTAGATTATCCCAATGACTTCTTTACGTCAGAGAGCCTTGTTTTCACATCTCTACATTATGATTGAAGCTGAATGTTGGGCTGAGGGATGGGGTGGGGGTGGGGGAGGAGTAATGCAGTAGGTTTTTTAACCTCAAAAGTACCAGTATATATATTGATACAAAGTATGGTGAGCAAGTCATTGAAGAAATGAGTCGATTGATTCTTTAAGAGGTAAAGGGGGAAAATGACATAAACATTTGGCGAGTACTGATCACCTTGAAGGGAACTCATACACCTTGAAGGGAACTCATAACACAGTGGAACGGCACCGTTCATATTGATACAGTGTTCAAAGAAGTATGCAATGTTTCGAAATATAAATTGTACGTACATTTGCAGAAAGGTGACATAGTGGAGAGCAGCGTTGGTCAACGTATCTGTAGCGGTCATATCGTAAAGAGCTGAACTGCATACCAATACCGTCTGTATGCTTGGCATTTGAATATTAAATAATTGGCATTGCAGTAAACAATGTATTCGTGTTGTGTTTGCCACTGAGGCCTAGGCCATCATTAATATTTAAACATCAGCCAATGTCACTGTGGAAGCGATGGCACTCCGGCTGTTTCAAATATCACTTGATCAAATAGCAGTGCATAGTATTTTATTCAGTAGATAGTGGGATGATCATGTATTATGCACGAAGAGAAAATATCGTTAGTAGGCGGTGTAAGCCCACCAGTGGTGGGATGTCTCCCATGTAATGCCATCCTCCACGTTCCAGGGGTGCCATCTCTTCTCTCTCTTTCTCTCTTTCCTTGCTCCTGTCTTCTCTCCCGTTTTCGTTCTTCTTGACGTGTAAACTTAAATTACCATGTTTGGCACAATATGGCCGTAATTGTGCTGATGTGTCGTTAAACCTCAAAAAAACAATCATACAAACACGTCGTTATTGACTGACTTATTCTTAAACCATCGTTTTCTGTCGTCCATATTCTATGTGATACTATTTTGCAAGGATGCGAGAGCTCAAGAATTGCCAGAAAGTGACTGCTTGTTGGTGAAGCGAGCTCAGAAATAAAACATTCAATCTCTGCCGATCACAGTCTGAAATATTCAACGATCTGTGTGTCAGCACTGAAATTAAAGATTCCACTCACTGTAAGCGTTAGAATTAGATCTAGGTTTTTAGTACCCTGCAGACGTTATTGACTGTATGAATATTTGATGCTTGATAGGCGCAAGATGTAAGTTCTAAATGCACTGTAGGCATGAGAGGTAAACATTCGACACAATGTACACGCTAGAAGTAAACATTTTTTGAACATTCAACTGACCATAAACGTTGGAAGTAAACTCGCGTTCACTGTAGGCCCGATACAGGATTAATATTGTAAATTCACATCCTGGATTTTGCCCTATCTGATATCTGAGGCACGCAGTGACGCAACTCCCGTCCCACACAGACTATCTCAAGCCTAGGGAGGGCCATCGCCTAGTCCGGCACAGGTGGACAAGTGGACACAGGCTGGGACCCTTGCGGGCAGCGGACAAAAAGTGCACAACGATCACTCACTCAGACAGAGCCGCAGTAAGTTTTGGTTATTGAACTGAAGGACGGACATACCGAGATTGTGAAACTGCGTCAGTCTTCAAAACTCATCTGGTAGTGGTCCAACGATAGAGATAGTCAGTCACGTATTATGATGGATGAAATTAAACTGAGTTACTTGAAGTGCATTGGTTCAAAGCCTTAGCATTAAGCATGAAGATATTACAACAGCTGGGAACGTGCAACGTTTTCTTTCTCTTTTTTTTTTTTTTCTTGCTTTCTTTCTGTTTCTTTCTTTGTTTTTTTTTTCTCCTTTCTTTCTTTCTTTCTTTCTTTCTTTCTTTCTTTCTTTTCTTTCTTTCTTTCTTTCTTTCTTCCTTCCTTTCTTTCTTTCTTTCTTTCTTTCTTTTCTTTCTTTCTTTTTTTCTTTCTTTCTTTTTCTTTAAATATTGTTGTAATTGTATTTTATTTTTCTGATCATGTATTTATTCATGCATTTAGGTGTTAACTAATTTATTTATTTATTATTTATTTATTCATCTATCTCTTTTGAATGGATACATAGATGGAGTTTTGTTTGTTGGCGACATTCGAAATAATAATATTGCATATCACTTTCAACCCTGCATTTTTTTTTGGGGGGGGGGGGGGGTGGTCTGATGTGAAATGTGGCATGTTGGATGTTTGGGAGGTAAGGACCTCGAAGGTCTACATCTGTTGGCACGGCATGTGGTGGGAGCGATAGTGATGGTGTTTATATGTTAGATTTGTGTGTTGGTGTGTGTGTGAAGGAGGCCGGGAGGTAAATGTGAAGATTGGGGGGGGGGGGGGGTGGAGGGAGAGGGAAGGATTGCCTGACCAACACCAGTAGATGATTTTCCGGCGAGAGAAGTATGCAAGGTCAGTGGACCATAGCACGCCAGAGGGGCGGAACTCCCGTTATCGGTCATTGGCGTCATCATCATCACCCGCCCTGTGAACTTTACAGTGTAAATAGTGCTATGTTGTTACCGGCAAACTTTGGTTGAAGGTAGGTGCAAAGGAAGGGTTATATTACGTGGTCCACCTGTTAAGATTTTGGCCCTTGCCGAAAGTGTTGCGGGGTTCAGTTATACGAGGGAATTGGAAAAGATTAGAACCCGATACTTGTCAGTGCATCAGCGATCTCCTGACTTTTCTAGACAGGGAAGTCTATCATTTAGTCCTGTTAGATTTGGATGAGGGCGGAAACGTTCGGAGGTCACGTGTGACAGTTTCACACCCTGAAACCCCTTGGCAGCAAAAGATAGATCCGGGCAAACCTCAAAGGAACAAACTAGAGGAAAACAACAGTCCTTTCCAAATATCTACAGACTAAACTAGGCAACCGTTTAATGCCAGGCTAAACCACCTATTCGATTTGAAAATAAATATCTACAAAGTGACTAATGGCAATAGTGAAGGCTAAGTGCGCACGCCCAGCGCCAACATGAGTTTGGAACGGAACAAATAGTCTTCTTCAGATTGCCATATCATAATACAATTTGTAATCCTAGTTGATCGTAACATTCATCTGACTTGCTGTTACTTACGATTCTGATCTCGGTAATGGACTGACAAGTAACATTCACAAAGATTCGAAGGATTTAACGGAAAGATGGATATCGTTTGTCTCCACTTTGTCCATTTTCGAGGAGAGCTCAGAACTATGAATGTACGCAGAATATATTACAATAATAATAGTAATAATATAATGATAATAGTAATAATAATAATAAACCCGAGAAAATGAGACTGGTACAGCTACATTGCCCTTCATCTTCAGAGAGTGGAACTGGTCATCCTCATCAAGCAGATTGAGTCATGAAAGACATCGCAAGAACAGGATAGAAGAGACAGCCAAGCTTAGCAATTGCCATCATGTCACCAATGCCGAATACAGACTGTTTCTACTGTCCAGATAGACGAAAAGAGCCTGTATAGCTGTAAGCTTCAATCAGGACATAAACCTCGGACGTAGAGTAGTGGGGCAGTGGTACAATGACTATGTGAAGGATCCTAGACAACTGACATTTCATTTATCAACGTGCCCTTCTGACCTTCTCCTGGCCGTGAAGTGGATACACCAAGCAGACCTGTAGTGGATATTGAACCTCTGTATTTACTCCCCGCTCATATCCCTCCCCCCTTCCCGACCCCTCCCTTTATTTGTCAGTGGACTGGATCATGTTCTTGCTTGTACTTCCAGACATTGTTTCATAACGCTGTTTGACAGTACAGAATGCTCTGTTGCACTATCTTCATATCTACATTTGCAAAGGCTGCACGAATCCAACAAGACGCAATTCCTTCAGGGTAATAATATCATAGATAAATCCTGGACAGAGAGCCAAATTGGCTGTATTTGTGATATCAGAGTATTGGATTGATCTTTTATGACCTTTGAACATTCTTCCCCCCTGGCTAAGTGGACACAACGGCATTGCTGTGGTTTTTATGTACGTAATTTTGAGCTCCTTGCAGTCTCAGTCTTTGGATCATTGAGCAGTTTTTACTAACAAGCATTCCTTTTTTCAATGTTTCATACCGCTAGGCATTGCGTTTCTGCACTGTCCTGATACTTCACAGGAATTTACCTGGACGCAGTCCTTGTCTTCAGGGCTCATGATGCCAGTATAATATCCTGCGGGGATAAAAAACAGATTATGCCATATTGACGGTATCGGTGATATCAGAGTCTTGAAATTGCCTCGGTATGACCTTGTGACATTCTGTCTGTTGGCGAAGTGGACATACCACATACAGAAATATTGCGTATAGAAACACTATCTAAGTCTTGAAATTCCTCTGTCTAAGCTAATGGATGGATCAGTTGACTTTAATACTGTACCACCAAACGCCATGCTATATTGCAGTTTCAAAGTATGGAACACACTTCTATGAGTTTGTTTGTTTATGTTGGGTTCAACAGCACATCAGCACGAACGCGGCTATATTGTGCCAAACACAGTAACATACGTTTACCAGTTAAAAGGCTGACCCAGTATATAGAAGAAGAGGGGAAAGAGAATGGGACAGAAGACAGGGGCAAGGAAAGAGAAGACATATCACCCCTAAAACGTTGAGAATGGCATTCTGTGGGACACATCCCACCCACATTGGGGTTTCATCGCCTGCAGGTGGGAGTAGAGAGCCTACTGATATACTCCGGACCCCCGCGGAGGAACCTGTCTATCATCAAGACTGTCATCAACAAAGATTACTCGAATGTAACATGACTTAGGTCTTGGCAGCGCTTATATATCTATATATCCTGGACAGATACAAACTACTGCCATATTGGCTGTATCAGCGACACCAGACCATTGAAATTGATTGGTTCCGACCCCTGGTGTATGTATTTACCCTTGACAATCTCTCCGTTGGCCAAGTGAATGCGTAGATGGACCACGTAGAGAAGAGAACCATCGCGTCGGGTTATTGAACAGTCACGCCAGTGGAGTCACGAGTCCTCTGTCCTTTTATAGCTCCCTGTGTTTTTTATCGACCTATTTGACATTTTCATTTACAGCAGCAACAACAGCGATCTTTGGCCTCAAGCTCGGCATTGTCAGTCTATCTTTGTACTCATCGATTCCAACAATTCTCGTTGCTATCTTGAAAAAAATAATGACAGCAGGCATAAAATAGCTGTGTTAAAATCGAATTCGAAAGCCAAAGAAAGGGACAAAAAAGAAAAAGTACACGAATAAAATAATAATAATAATAATAATAATAATAATAATAATAAAAACCAAAAGACAAGCTAGATCTAGTGTGTATTAGATCTTTGTACCTTATATTCATCCAACGGTCTGTTCAAATCTTTGCTGGGCCATAGGGTTGAAGGCATTTTCTTGCGTTTGTTTCGTCCCTTTTTTTTTTTTGTGGACTGTCGTTTTTTTTTTCTTTCCTCTTTCCTTTTCTTTCTGTTTTCTTTCTTTCTTTCTTTCTTTCTCTATTTCTTTCTCCATCTTTCTTTTTTGTGTGTTCTTTCTTTCTTTTCATTCTTTATTTTTCTTGCTCTTTTTCTTGTCTTTCTTTCTTTCTTTTCTTTCATATTTATTGTTCTTTCTTTCCTTCTTCCTGGTCTTTTTCTCTCTTTTTTCCTTCTGCCTTCTTTTTTCCAAGCACTAGTGTGACTGTGCATGAAGATCAGTCCAAATCCCTTCGAATAAACTGTACATTGAGGCCTTTAATCTTTGCGCCTTGTGTGATGAGCCCGCCCGCAAGACAAAAACAAAAAAAAAATGCCATTCTCTGTCTGTTATCAGGGGTATGCTTGTAGTATGTTTAAACAAACAATATCGATTTTGCACATGCGCACACACACACACACATACACACACAGGCAAAGAAAGAATATAAGGTCTACAGTCATGTTTACTTGCTAATCGGCCCCCTTGGTAAGAATATATTGACTAACAGGTGATAACATCAAGCTCAACTCAATAACGTTATAATGATTGTGTGTAATGCCATAATAGCAGATCATAATATGTGCACTCAGATGATAACCTTTAACCCTTGACAATTGTATTAGACATTGTTCGTCGAACATCAAACTGCCAACTGGGGAAATATCCAGATGTTAGTGGTCTGCTCAGTTGTTCTGCGCAGGAATATTTTGTGTGGATGTTTTAGAACCGGTCTACGATATAATATGCAAACATGGATGTACATACATACACTCCCTCCCTCCTTCCATCCATCCGTTCATCCATCCATCCATCTATATCCCTTCCTCCCTCCATCCATCCATCCGTTCATCCATCCATGCATCCATGCAACCAACTACCCACCCACCCATCCATCCACCCACCCACGCATCCATCCATCTGTCCATCCATCCATCCATCCATCCATCCATCCATCCATCCATCTTTATATTATTATGTTGACACGTCACATATAAATTACCTTGTGCCCATTCAGACCCATACACAGATTTTACAACGTTACGTCTCGAGTATTTAAATGTCTACAGATTAAAAGCTCTGTTATCAGCCCAATCACGATGAAGAGAGAAGCCTCATAATGCAAGAAGTGTACATAGGATTTACTTTGACGACAATTCACATCACGTATTCTGTCTTGAAACATTCTATCAGAATGTTTATCAGTGATTCTTCAAGTAGCAATCGATACCGACCTATGTCCTTTGCCAGTGGGCCATTATAGTATCTTTTGTGTAGGTCAAGTGAATGAGGCGATGCTCTTCTATAGATAAATTACCAAAACTATAATGTAATCAGGTATCTGCTAACGCCTTGTTATTATAGAATATAAGATAGTGTGAAAATTGTTGGCTTAAAAGAGAAAGATAGGGTAGCGTGATATATTACTATGTTATCAGCAGATTATTGACCCATTGTCTTGCCGTGTTTGCAACTTGACACACTGTTTGCAGATAATTAAATTTGTGTTCAGAATGGTTCTCTAAGCCAAAATAGTGTCCATGCTCACAATAAAATTGTATGAGCTTGCCAAACATTTAATATCTACTCCGTTTTCCAAAAAGCTTTTGCACGAAGACCTATGACTGATAATCCAAAAACAAACGAATAGACGCACAGAAACAATCCCCTTCCCAAAACAAACAAACAAACAACGAAAGGCAAAAACAAACCAAAAGCCAAAAAAAAAAAAGGGGGGGGGGGCGATATCCTAGATAGTAATCATCCTAGATTATAAGTACAGTTCGGTGTCTTCGGTATCAGAACTTAGAAAGAAGATGTGAATGGGCCAAGGAAGTTATGTTAATGGCAGGATATGAAAGATCCATCATAAAGACGATAAAAAAGAGGCAACTGAAACACCTCGGACACACCTGCAGGAGGAATGGACCAGAGAAACAGATGCTATCTGGAAAGATCCAAGGGAAGAGAAGCAGAGGACGACAACGAATGAAACTCTATTGACAGCCTTAACAGAAATGCCACCAAAAATGAAATGAGTAATGCCCGAGTTGATAGGGAGAGCTGACAACAGAAGGGTCTGGCAAGCCATGGTCGTCGATGTCTAGGCCTGAGACCTAAAGAAAAAGAAGAGAATGGGCCAAGGAGGTACGGAGGCAGGAAGGCTTCCTCATTTAACACTGCATTAGTGGCTTGTGTGGCAGTTCCATTTTAGTGAGAGTTCTGATTTTAAAGCCCGGAATTCGATTGTCATGGCAGTTTCTTGCGTTACTCCCTGGCGTTCCTACGAACGAGAACAAGATCGAAACAACAGAGCATGGTGGCAGGTTTACGTCCATGAGACCAAGGGCTTGTTGATGTTGTTGTTGTTGTTGTTGTTGTTGTTGTTGTTGCTGCTGCTGCTGCTGCTGCTGCTGTTGTTGTTGTTGTTGTAGGGGTTTGACAGCACATCAGCACGATAACAGCTATGTTGTGCCTAACAAGGTGGGTAAAGACCAAGGGCAATTCTTTGGTCAAACGAGATCACTTGAAGACAAAACTTGCTGATCACATGCACATATATTATTGTTGTGTCGTCACTTTCGCCCTGATAGGACCAGATTTAGGCAAGGTTATCGAGACGATCAGAGAAGATTATCAGTCAGTTGCCCAATCGGAGAGATAATAATTATTATCGTCTATTGTATAGGGAAAAGGGCCAAGGCTCAAACGGTATGTGCTCGTTATCTTTGTCATATTTACGTTGTAAACGACGTGGTGCGTAATGTTATCAGTCATACAGGTACACTTGTTGTTGGTAAAAGGTTGTAAGTTAGTTTTGGTGCAGTTATTGTAGATAGGTAGGAACATAGGTAAGTAGGAAGGTAACCAGGCAGGGTGTTAGGTAGGCATGGAACTGCTTTTCAGTAGGTAAGCTGATATTAGGTAGATGTGTAATGTAAATATGTGGGCAGATAGGTAGGTAGTTAGGAAGGTAGCTAGGCAGGTAAGTAGATTAGCTAGGTAGGTAGATTGTTTTTTGTATAATTTGGTGGATAGTTGAGCAGGCGGACAAATTGGTCGCAAGAGATAGAGAAAACCAAATAGAGAAAAAGAAACAGAGAGAGAGAGAGAGAGAGAGAGAGGACAGACAGGTGGGTAGATATATTTTTATCGAAAGAATATCATTCGTTTTGTTTGTTTTTTTTTTTTTTTTCTTTTTCTGCCCAAAGATTTTGGGTGAAACTACCGAAAAAGATTTCTGATTCTATTTTCACAAAGCCGGAAGAAAAAAAGAGCTCACTGTGTTTAATATTATTCTAAAAAGGCGATAACAATTGAATAGTAAACTTGCGAATGTTTGATCCAAACTGTACGTTCGATAGTTAGACACTTTCAAAAAAACAGCAAACACGTTTTTCTTTGAGTAACATTCAGTTTCATCATCATCATCATCATCAACGCCTTTTTTACCCTGTATCAGGGTATAGGCCGCGAACAACAGACCTCCACGTTCTCCTGTTCTGGGCACTGAATCAATTAGGTATTTTTTTTTCAAAATCACATGACCTAGGAAACATCACTCACATGTGGCTTTGTTTATATGATGTGACAAGTTTGAGAGC
>JBCAUA010676284.1:0-15556 GCA_038406235.1 Peronia verruculata
ATCTATCTATCTATCTATCTATCTATCTATCTATCTATCTATCTATCTATCTATCTATCTATCTATCTATCTATGGTGCGAAATTAGGAACGCTCTGTCCGGCCAACCTCCCACGAGAAACAGACATGATGTGAAACTGAAATTTTGACATCTGGAGAAAATTGCTCATTTCCTGTAATAAAACCATTGTGTCAGCTGATCTATATTTGCAGCTGGACAGGGCCATCATTATAACTGGAAATCTCAAAGGTTGCCTGGTTCCCGCCGTTTAAAATGTCCATTATTATGATGTTATATAGCAATATAAATATAATGGGCGAAAAAACATCAATGGAAATGGCGGGCGGATGGGGGTGGGGGGGGGCAGGTTGTCTAAAGGTCATGAAAGAGTACTGCCTTTTCATTCTCCTCTTTCTTTCCATCTTTCACTCTTACGTTTGCATTTCTTTCCTTCTTTCTTTTTTCTGTGTTTGTCTGTCTTTCTTTCCACCTCTCTGTCCTGTCCTTGTCTCTCTTTCTCTCTCTCTCATTCTCTCTCTCTCTCTCTTTCTGCTGTCTATGAATCTGCTTGGCTAACGGCTTGGCTAGCTATACCTCTGTCTATCCATCTTTCCATTTTTGTGTTACCCCATCGCCTCATCTGTCACTCTTGTCTATTTACTTGTCTGTCTATCTGTCTGCTTTCTCTTTTCTGTCGAAACATTCTGTCATTCTAACTAGCCGTGGTCACCCCCTGGTTGTTTCTCTATCTTCTGTCTATCTTCTCATCTCTTCTGTTCCTCCGACCTTTCTCTATCAGCAGTGATAATAAATCTTTGTCGTTTTTAATTGTGTTCTCACAGCGGGTTCTATCTCAGAGATAATCCTCTCCTCCGGCCCCAGACAAGAGATATCCTGTTCGTGTTTCCACACTGCCCACTTTACTAAACAACTAACTTCATTTTCCGATATCTGTGAGAAACTAAGATCTGTTTGGAAAATATCTTGGATCATAATGAAGTGTGAGTGTGTGTGTGAGTGTGTGTGTGTGTTTGTGTGTGTATGTGTGTGTGTGTGTGTGTGCCTGTGTGTCTGTGTGTGTGTGTGTGTGTGCACGTATGTGTATGGAGGTAGTTATTAATGATGAACTATGTGTTGTTAATGAATGTATTAATTGTAATGCGCCTTGGGGCTTTGCATAAGCCCTTAATAAATGTACTATGTTGTTATTATTATTATTATCTCCTGATAAGTATCTTCTTGTATCCAACCACTACTTCTGCTTTCTTATCCACCATGCTGTGAGCAAAAGGTTACAGGTACTGATTTCGATAGAAAAGAGCAAATTAATGGGAACTCTATGTCACAGGACTGGTATTAATAAAATTAAATGTGGAGTATAGATCTATGAGCCTATTGTGGATATAACAGAATACTAATGTTTGCAACGTTTAAGGGAGAGGAGGCGCACCTGATTTGGGCAGTTTCGGCTCATAGCAAGAGTGATTATTTCTGTACCAGATTATAGGTCTACAGATCCAGAATGTTCCTAAGACTAAATAATAATAATAATAGATTGGGGGTTGGGGGGATATTTTGTCAAAATTCAGCAAAATCCCTATCAAATTGAGGTGAAAAATGACTGTTACACAGAGCCGGACTGTCTACTCGGGAGTTTGGGAGTTTTCCGATGGGCCGGTGCGTCAGTGGGCCGGTGGGCCGGTAGGTCTGTAAGGGGGCGGTAGGTCAGTACAGGTGCACTCATTGTACATGTAAGAAAGCTATGTTTTGAGTTGTTAAATAAATAAGAAGTACGTGTCTATTTGTGTACTCTTCAGGCCTATTACTCTGATTGTGGCTATATTTTTAGGACTACCACGGGGTACACAGAGGTTGGTCATAGTATAGCAGGGGTGGGTGGGGGTTGGGGCTGGAGGGACTTCTATGTCCCAGGTGGGCCGGTTGAATTGGCAAACTCCCGGGCCGATTTTTCGAGCCAGTCCGGCCCTGCTGTTACAATATTGCTGAATTCAACATAGGTTTTGTGAAGATTTCTACTGTTTAAAAAGGTCATTGGATTTTGGGTGCGGGGCTTTATCTTTTCTGATTTCGTGAAGTGAATGAAAGAAAATATCTCCTCAAGAGATTAGCTTATATCAATTGGCACATACAGGCGCCAAGGCCCATATTTGACACCCAATAACAAGCTCTCCTGGGGCAATAGAGAGGAAGAGCTTCATATGTCATGGCCTACGACAACTTCGATGCCTTCTCTGTCAAACTGTAGAGTTTTCTATATATTGAAGTTTTTTTGTTTTTTTACAAATGTGCTTTATTGTCAGGGGATTCCTTTTTTTATGTGTGTGTGTGCGTTGTTGTTGTTGTTTGTTTGTTTGTTTGTTTGTTTTGGTTTGGTTTGGTTTCTTTTTTGTTCAATTTTTTTTTCTTTCATTTTTCTTGAAACTTTCTTATTGTTTGTGTGTGTGAAGGTGCATTTTTTCTTTTCCATTATTGCTCTGTCGCTCCAAAACTTACCAACATGATTATTTTCATCATATTTCGCAGAATTACTTTCCTTAATTAATAAAGATGATAGAAGCTTTTTTTTTTTTTAATCTTTTTTTACTTTTTGAGAAAGAATCAATGAGCAAAAATGCCAGTTTTGTTCATTTTTTGATGTAATGACATGGAACTGAAATTTCCTCAAGTCATTTTTCAGATTTTAGATGTTCGAAAATGGCATACAAAGTTTGGAAGGATCTGTGTAATAGTAAAGGAAAAGATAGATTTTGAACAACAGGGCAAAATCCAAGATGGCTGTCATTTCCATGGCAACCAGACAATGCTAGCAAATTTACAAAACATATTCTGAATCAGGCAAACCCATGTATATACACATGCACTCATTAAGCACATTTAAACCTCCAAGAGTCTGGTTGTCTCGCTCACCTTGTGATTTGCGTACCAGTATTTGCTTTGCTCATTGCCTACTCTTGTTTTTCTTTCTCAGAAATGGGTATCTTCTTCTTCATTGTCTAATTTCTTTATTTTTTCTACTTTCTACTGTCTTCTTTCTTCCTTTGTCTTATTCTCCCTTTTCTGCTTTTCTTCTGTTATCATTCACACTCCTATTATTATATGTGTTTATGTATTTATCTGTCCACTTTATCTACATCTTTCTCTTTCTATTGATATTAGACATTTTCCCCCTTCCTATTAATCTCTTCTTTCTCTTAGTCTTTTTTCTTCTTCTGCAACTGTTCTTAAGTCACACATGTTATTTGTGAAAGTCAGATGTTATGGTCATAGGATCCCTTGCTTTACCAAACAGTTAAGTTGTCAGTTTCCTCTCTCCAGGCCAGATGTCATCTCTCATTGATCCTACAGAAGGCAATGTTAAATTAAAGAGCACGCTCTGTCATCTCTACCCTTTCTACAAAGGGGATGATTCAGTGTCTCCAAACTGAACTTTGTTCTATTCAGAGAATTCAATTCCCCCCAGATTTAGCTTCTGTGTAACTGATGTAGAAATTTGAGCACCATATCTTTTCACTGTCTTTGAGTGATGGCTATATTGATTTAAACAAATTTTGAAGACAAAGCCATTCCCACACACATACACACACAAAAAACTCATTCCATAAGTCAATCAATATCACCCTAAAGTAACATCTTCATTCGTTGAACAAAATATGCAATGTTGAAGACAAAAGGACGTTTCAGAATATCACAAAAGCAATTTAATTACAAGGGAACAATAATGAAACATGGAAATGCATAATGTTATCAAAAACATTTTCTCTTATGATTTATGGTTTTACAAAATGTTGTTTGATTGAACAGTGCATGTTGTAAATTAATTACATATCACAAAATGTTACAGGATTTTATTACACCTGATAAGAGATCTTGTACGTCATGATTCCTCTGCTGCTTTGGTAAAATCAAAAAATTATTTGGTTTAAAGGTCTTGGTATATCAGATGTCCTTAAGTGCATGATGACATTTTTCACATAAAGTCTATCACCACTGAAGACAAGGTAGTTTAGTTAACTCTCTCAAGGTGATTTCATTGTTAGACTGCATAGTCTTATGTGTGTCAGTTATTCCCACAAAATTGACAGACTAATTTGGTAACCTGGACAAATATGTAACCCTTGCTGTTTAGTTACTGGACTGTTATTAACTGTTGAAACTTCTATTCATGACATATTTACAATATTCAGCGTGTTAGAATATAATCTGCATACTGGCAGGAAACAGGCTCAATTTGCCCAATGAGGCAGTAATGTTCTGGACATTGCAGATAGATACATCAGTAGGAAGCAGCTTCAAAATAGACTCAAAGTTTGCTTACTTCAAGATTGTATGTTGCACAAATAAGAAAATGTAAAGAATTACTGAGTAATGCGGTCACTTTTGGCAACTTTGAAATAATTACACTTTCTGTCCCACACTGCAGTTCAGGAGATTTATCTAAGAATAATAAAGATAAAATTGATGAGATAGCAAAACACATATCATTGATGTCAATTCAGATTTAAAATAAAAAACACTGAGAAGTCACATTATAGTATTAATTAATATCCAGCTATTGATTGAGCTAGATTTGATTTATTATCTAAATTTTAGTTTTAGTCTCAGTAATGTTCTTCTTTTTTTTTTTTTTTCAGTCAGTACTGTTTCTCAAAGAGGCAATTTATGGCCTTTGGAAAACTGCACTGGGCTTTAACTATATTCCATATCAGAATCTGACACGGAAAGTTTGGAAATAACTACCTATGGAATATATTAAAGTCTGCAGTATCTTTTGGCATTATATATATATATAAGGCTATATCAAAAATAAATACTAGCAGAGCTGAATGCATGACCAGTTCCTTAAATCTGTCACAGAGGAGAAACATTACATATTCATCATAAAGTACATAACAAAAAATCAATGTCTGACTTTCATGATTAAAGCTACAAGATCAATAACATAAGTACACTGTCCCCTTCTACATACAAAAATTATGTAGTCAGCACTGGAAGCATTTACTGTGTTCATAAGAGCTGCCAAGAGTTAAATTAAAGAACATTTCATGTCCTCTAAACAATGGCCACAGTCCAATACCCAGCCAAATAACTCGATTAAATAACACTCATTTCTACACATCAATTGATAAAATGATAGAAAGGGCTCTTTCTTCATGGACTGGTAGTAGACTTTTCTGCCATTTTAAATCAAGTACGGTTACTTCACAGGATAATTTGTTCATTTATTACCTTATTATCCTATCATTTTGATTACTGAATGCGATAAAGGAAGAAGCCGCCACCAATCCTCAAAGCACTGGAAGATTATAAAGTATGCACTTCACCTCATCACATCTCATTGGATTCCTATCAACATCTGAAATAATTTCTGTCTACATTTTCTTCCCCACTCTAGCAACATTGCCATTCAGCAGTCGTTCCACGATAACTGATTGTTCCGCTGGATTGGCCTCTTGGACACCTGCTATCGTGGTGTTGTATGCCCAGGCCAGATATTCCTGCATTTTCTCACTGTTGATGCTGGGATCTGCCATCGAAATGGCTCGCATCAAATCATCTACAGAGACAGGGCTGGTGATGAAAACAGAGATCGAAAGCTTGCATATTTATATCCAAGAATTTCACAAAATCAATCAATTTTTAATTTCAAAACAGACAATGCATGAAATGAAATACACATCAATTTTGGCATCCCAGCAACATTCTTGTGTCTATCCGTGTATCCAAGGAGAAATGTTGCATAACCAGGTGTAATGAGCCAAATGACCATAAGCATTTTACTGTAAAAATCCAGTTTTACTGACCATGCATGGAATCACAGGAATCAACTCTGAACATCAATATCTTAGCACTGATGACGTATTGCTTAGTAATTTTTTCATAAAAGTAAAGTACACTCATTTTCCTTTACCAATGATTTTGTACATAAAAATCTGACATCAGACTCAATTATCTGGTCAATTATCTTGCTCCAAGTACAGTCAGCAGTACTGCCCAGATTGTGCTACAGACCCTATCAGTTGTTTTTTTTTTTTTTTCTCTCTCTCTCTTATAAACTAGTATAGATATTTATTCTTCTCCTATTTTAAAACATATATATTTGATTTTTAAAAAAGTTCTCATTAGTCTAATGCTGTACAAATAAAAGAAAAATAATGCCTTCTTGAAGGTAACTGAACTAACAAAATTCCTTACACAGTTTTTCACTACAAACCTGTACAATACACATGGCAATCATTATAACAGAACCTACCTGGTGGTTCCCAGATTTTCTTTAATGTCATTAACATAAGTTTCCTTCTGTGTTTTCATCAATTTCTTCACCTCATCCAGGAATGGGCCTGTTTTGCCTTCATCATCCTGAGAAAAAAAGTGTAAAGATCAGTAAGACAGGTGACCAAGCAAATAAAAAATGAAGAATTTAATACTGCTGACAGGTTCATATCCACATAAAATTATGTCATATCAAAAAGTCTATGTCCCTCCTTCACAACTATGTCCATTTTCATTTCTGTTTTGTGAATGCTCTAAATTCTATTTTTATTTGAACTTCTCATAATATATTGTCTTTTTATCATATCTGCTCCAGATCTTCCTAAATCTGTCTTTTTAATTTCCTCTCTTTATGTCTCTTCCACACTATTCCTTTCCACAGAAAACTCTTGGGTTAGTTCTAATTCTCTCCTAGATCATCCTTCTTTTTTCAGTTTTCTATATTTTCCACTTATTTCTGCTGTTCTTTTCATCTATCTCGCATTTTTCTATACTACAGATTTTTAATAATTTTTTCATCTTTCACCATTTCTCTCTGTCTATTTATCAATCTGTGTTGTCTATTTGGGTTTCATTCCTTGCTGTGTTAAATACTGCATCAGCTATCTACCTGTAAAATTCTGATCGCTATTGAAAAAGTTTTACATTCTTTGAAACTATCATTATACATCACTAATACTGTGTTTGGAGCAAATGTAGCTGCTATCATCCTAATGCACCACTTTAAACAACCCCAATCACACCAAACCAAGGTATCATTTTTTTTCAAACTTCCCGTTTTTTTTTCAGTAGCACTCCCAGATAGTTTCCTTGTGAATTTTTCTTCCCAGATATTCAACCTCTCTAACCATATCCAAACTCATCCACACCATTTGCCTCATCAGCAACCTCTGCCCTCCCTCATCCACCACCATTACCACACACCTCTGTAAACAAACTCTTGTAATCCACTGGCTGTTCATCAGAGATTTCCAGCTCAATGTTGGCAGCCTTTGTCATCAGTGACAGCGTTGACTCTTCATCTTCCTGGCCTGCCAGACTGAAATATTCCACCAAACATTTGCGGAAGTCCTCGGGACTGAGGGTACCCACATTGCCTTGCTCAGCATCAAGCTTAGTCATGTGACTCAGAAGACCATGAATGGTCAAAAGTTGGCTGTGGAAAACTTCTTCGTCGGCCTGTGGAGATTCACATTTAAAAATGAATGGGTCATTCATGTAACTTATATATCAGCATCTCAAGTAAAAAAAAATCAGTACATATCTTGATTGCAATGCAAAAGGAGATTTAGTGCCTGTCAAAATGTTTCAAAGTTTACAAGAACGGTAACAAATCAGTAAAGTAAAGCTCAAAAAAGATTCAATTTCGTAAACAGGGGAGAACAAAAATGAATCATAATAAACAGAAATTACAGATTTTTGAAGGCACATGAAAGTGTTTGTAAAATGTCTGCAAAAGTGCTTTGATGAATAACATCATGTTTACAAAATCACTCAGGAAATAAAAAGATGTAAAATGGTTTGAATGCAACTTTCAGAAATATCACTTATAGCACAATAAAAAATATATCAGTGAGAGAGAAATTAGTCTTATTAGTCTTTACAGAAATAAAAAGTATCTGAAGATTTTGGTGGGTTATGTTTTGTTTTGTTTTGTTGGTTTTTTTTTTTTTTTGGTTTTTTTTTGTTAATTGAAATCCTCTAATAAGAGTTCAAAGTAATAATCTTTTAATTCTTAAGGAGTGATTAGTCTGCAATGAATAATCTTTGAAATATCTGCTTTACATATTACTGAATCAAGAAAATGATGTGCCCAAGTCATCAACAGAAAAATTGACAGAGATGGTAGGTAACATTTATGAAGTGCTTACTCCAAAACAACAAAGGATCCTGGTGTTTTTTTGTTTTTTTTTCTCCATGATGGCACCAGATGTATGTATGATTACTTTCTTTAACGCAAAAAAAAAAAAATAGGTGGTACCTCTTCATTCAAGACCTTCCAGAACAGTCCTATGACATCGTCATGAGCATATCTCTGACAGGCATCGTGAAGATTATAGCCCCACTCCAGGACAATCTGCTCCAGGGGGAAGCGAGATTTCAAGTACTCATACAGGAACTCACCCATTTTCTGCCGAGTGCCATCAGTCCTCTGTATTGAAGAAACAATCATTGAAGGAGAAAATGCAAATAATACAACACTTGTGTCTCTAATCAGTCCTCTGTGAGAGGGAAATATAAATGACAAAAAGAAAGCTAACAATAACACATTATTAATGTCTGATCTAAAAAACTGATAGATATACATTTACAAACTTGCATGTGCAGAGGTTTGTTTGTTTCTTTCTTTCTTTCTTTGTGTTGGAGTTTAACAACACATCAGCATGATTACGGCTATACTGGGTCAAACATGGTAAGATACGTTTACTCATCAAGAAGAAGAGAGGAAAGAAAATGGGACAGAAGACAGGAGCAAGCACAGAGAAAATGGCCTCATATACCGAGGCACATATTTGAAAAATTTCTTGAGAGATATAGATATCATAAAACATACTAATATCAGCACTGATTTATCAATGCTTCTTTCAGCCAAGGGATTTCCACAACAGCTAGCAAAATCAATGTTTGATAAGACACATCACTATTCAAATGGTCAGTAATTGATGTCTCAAATAGTATTACATTGGAAGCCAACAATCAAAAAGAAAGCAAATAAAACTATGCTTCAGAGGAAAACTTGTTTCCATGTAAGTAAGGTTAAAACTGCAAGATCTAAAAGTATGTTATTTATATCCCAGTAAAGTTTAGCTAGTTACAATATAATAATGAAATTTAAATTTTCTCATTGTTCTTCAAATTATTATTTTTTATTTAACAAAACAATAATATGCTCAACTTTATGAGAGGGAGGTCAGAGATGCACATCAGTGTATGTGCACATGTGTGTATGTGTATGTGTGCGTGTGTGTGTGGGGGGGGGGGGGGGGGAAGAAAGAAAAAAATGAAAGAGGCAAAAAAAGAAAGACAGACTGGAAGAAAGAAAAAATGAATGAGGAAAAAAAAGAAAGACAGAGAGAAAGAAAAAGAAAAAAGAGAATGAAACAGGAAAGAGAAAAAAAAAATAATCATAGCTGTTGGTCCAACCTCTGCATCTTTAGCTGATTTGGTTCTCCAGATATCTCTGATTAACAAGGCTGCGTCTCGCTTGCTGAGCCGTCGGTTTCTAACCGGTTCATCATGACGCAGGTAGATGGGGACCTCTGGCCCAGTGCCCTTGAGAAAAAAAAATGGGACTCCGTCACTTTGTAATATCATACCACAAACTCAAGCTCAACACTAACATAATAGATATATGTACTTAGGTCTGACATCTGTTGACACTGGTAAAAATGTGAATAGGAGAGGGACTCTTCTGAGGTGCAAAACTATGACAGATGCAAGGGCAATTGATAAAACTACCAAAGAGAAACATTAATGTATTCTTTTCCAGATATCTGTCTATTTGAATTATTTAGATATTATAATGTTTATAGTACAGGAAAAAAAAAAAAATTTTTTTACTCATATGCGTAATTGGACAAACTTCATTACCAACACTGGGGAAAAACAAAATGATTAAATAAATAGGCTACAATATTTTCACAGAAATTCTCCTATTCAAATTACAGCTAACAACTATCAGTAGCAGAACAAATTATATTAACTAAAATGACACAAATAGAGTATAAAGGACATTCTTAATGGGAAGGAGGGGGGGGGCAGAAAGAGAAAAAAAAGGGGGGGGGGGGGGTGCCTGAAAATAAGATTTCAACTATGGTGGCTCATCATGGTTAAATCAATAATACAGTGTCCAAAGTCCTCATTATCTAATTCAGGTCTATTAGACTTGGACAGTAATGCTCATCTTGATAAAATAATGACAAATCTTTTCACATCTTGACTTGGTGTATTTTGTACCTTAGTCCTATAATCATAACAAGCCAAAGAAAGGGCACAACTCTCACCTGCGGATCAAAGTAGTCTGCTCCTGCTGTATCTACAAAACCACCCGACTGTATTTCATTGAGTAAGACGTCCACCAGCTCACTGCTTCTTTTGCCCTCTGACAGCTCTTGCCATCTGACTACTCCACCTTGCACATAGTCGGCACATTTCTCCCAGTTAGGTCTGCAAAGAAGAAAAAGATTGAAGTGTACTGGAATCTTACTGGATCTATTATTGAAAAAAAAAAATCTAAATTACTGACAATGGAAGGCTAACAAGCATCTGAGCCATGTGTGAAGGGAACAAAGACGCCCAGTGAATGAGTTGAAATGAGTAACCAAAAAGACACTGTTTAACCCCTTCATGACCCATATGATGTATGTTTGACATTTTTCCTGATGGAGTTAAAGCTGATGTGATGAGCAGGTTCACCATGATGTACAAGCCTTTTGCTTCTCACTATGAAAGAAATAGTGCGGAACACAAAAAGCAAACTAGTCTTGTGTCACGAATGAGTTGATAACATCCAAAAGAGAATGGTAACGGTATGCTCTGCAGAGCAAAGATTATACATCTGACCACTTCAACACATCAATGAACGAAAAGAATAAATTACTTTTAAGAATAAAACACAGAGGAACCACCACTACCCACGTTTTTATCACTTATTTATACAGGAATGCCTTGAACACCAGAACACAAACTGTTATTTGGTGATCAACAGAGCACATCAAATGTAAACAAACAACAGATACAATGACTGAAAACAGTTCTAAAATATGCAAAAATTTGGGGAACACCAGTTATTCGGACCTGCTTGGTTCACTGTCATTGATATAGTCACAATAAACATATTCCTAACAGCAAAATACATAAATAAATGAAATGTACTTACCTTGGGGTTGAGCTGCGTTTCAGGGTCTCCAGCTCAATATAGAACTCATCCCTCTTCTGCGTCACTTGTTTCTGTACATTCAACAGAGCTCTAGAAAAGAAAATAATTCATAAATAATTACTTTCTTCATGACTGACAAGCAAAAGAACTCGCTTGAGGGAATGTGAAAAGCTATGAATTTTCTTTATTCAGTAAGTGTTTACACTATGACAAGCTGTGGGTGGAGCTGGGAAGAAAAACAAGTTCATAACTTACTGGTGGTTGATTTTGTAGGTTAAATTTTTTCCATTTACAGAAGATCAAGCGATACAAAATAACTCTCTAAAGCCATGACATGCACAATATACACATTTAATAAATATTTTTTTCATGTTTTATTCGCTGTTGCCCCGTCATGTGATGCCTTGATCTTGGGTGAGATCTGGTCATTATCTGTCCACCACTTCAAGTATTCAGCCCAGAAGATCCATGACTTTGTCATAATTTTTACATAAATGTTTAATATAACTCTTTCACATATCAACTGTACAAAAATTTGAATCATTTCTTGATAGGGAATCAATATATTTGATAGCAAAAAAGATCTGCACTCAAGAGTCATATCTATATTTAAAATTTCTGTGGTTCATTTTGTCTTTTCTTTCTGTGTACATCTTTGATGCAGTTTGATGTCAGTCTATTCTTTTTTTTTTTTTTTTTAATTCCTTGCTCAATATAGAATAGAACTCTTACTCATGTTCTGCTTGAAGTTTTCTGAAGTCCTGGTGTGAAGTCTCAAACTTCTCTTCAAGTTCCTGAGACAAATAACAGAATAATATTATCAAATTAACCCTCAATGACTGACTTTCTTTATCATTCTTCTCTAATTAATTTCATCAACCATTTTCATCAGGAATCAACAATTCATCCTATGCTACACAAGAATGTTTCTAATTTGTTGTACAATTTTCCCTTTCCTGAACAAACTTCTCAGTCCTCCATTAATATGGAATATATCAAAGAATCAGCATTATAACAGGTCCTCAACCCTTAATATATTGCTTACCTTCATATTTATTGTTTTGTTTTTTTTTAATTTCAAGCAACTGATTATAATTTTGACAATCTCTTCAAATGGGCACTGAATTCATTTTGTAAGACAGATTGTGAGGTTCATTAGTTTTTGCATTTTCATATATATTAAAATGTGTCATATTTTTCTCTGTCTCATTCTCCAAATGATATGGCAATTACAGGCTAAAGTCATATTTGGCACTGTTTGCAGTCACCTTATAGTATTAATTGTGCCAGAAAAAAGGAAAGATTTTCATCATTTTTTTAATAAATGTATAACGTAAATTAACCTTGTATTTTGCTTCCAACATTTCAAAATCTCGCCTAGGTATGACATCTCCATAATTGGCAACCATTTCATTCAACCTCTCTGTGGCTGCCTTCTCTCCTTCTCTGGATTTCCTGCAAAAAAAAAAACAAAAAAACAAAACAATTAAACTAAAGAAGGACATGCACAATGAGAACTAGACAGGAAAATCTTTGTTGCCTCAAAGTTAAATAAATCTGGTAACAGAAATACTCATGGCAGATATGATAAAAATATAATTGATAGCTGTCTTTTGAAAAAGATTCATAGCATTAAAGGAATTGAAACAAATCTTTTTTCTGAAAGTTCTAGAATTTATGGATAGATCTATGTGAACTTTAATAATTTTTCAGTGTGAATTCCCTGACACATTATTTTTCACAAATGGAAGTTGGCTGTCAGCTGTATTCTCTATTCTGCCTGTATCTATTGAAATTATATGGAACCACTTGAAAAGGCTGATAAAAAAATCTAAGAAGTAAGTTGATAGTGATAGAATCTGGTTCGAGAAAAAAACCCATGAATACAATATTAATTGCAAAATATGCATGAATTATGACCAAGAGAATCCTCTACAACTTGACAAATATGCATAGGTGTTATTATGCGTATGTCTGTCTTGTCTTTCTTAGCTTAACGACTGAAAAGGTGAGCATATAAATAACAGAAAGCTAAGAGACAAAAGCTGTGAAATCCATCTCTGACAAACCCTTGGCCAAACTCACTGTAAAGCTATTTTGAGAATGACTGGGTCCTCCTCTGTGTCCTGATTCTGCTGGGCTGTGTTCTTAGAGGCCAGGTAGTCCTCCTGCTGATACCGGAGGTCGTTGATGTCAGCCACTAGCAGCTTGCGAGCATCGCATTCCTCCCTGTACTTGTGGTACTCTTCCTCCAGCTTGGTCTGGAGATCAGACAGTATGTATTTTTATTGTCACCTTTATTACCATTGTCAATAAAAATGTTTAAAAACAGGACACAGTGTGTCAACAATCAATAATTATGAAAAAAGAATAAGCTGAAAATGGATGAAATTGATTCAGTGCCAGATTTTCCAGCCTGTTTGGCCC
Organism: Peronia verruculata; assembly: GCA_038406235.1. Lineage (NCBI taxonomy): Eukaryota > Metazoa > Mollusca > Gastropoda > Systellommatophora > Onchidiidae > Peronia > Peronia verruculata. Next base: position 13,598 of record JBCAUA010676284.1, read on the forward strand.
TCATCAATATTATCATCATTATCATCACTATACTTCTAAAGAACAATGTTGAATATCTAAACCCCCACTGCCCATTTCTCATTTGCTTGATTATAATTACATGCAGTGCAGTTGTAACAAATGTAAAAAATGCATGCCTGATTATGGTACTAATACTGCTCTGAGATCTCAAGAACTCTAGACTATTCTGTCCATCACAGGACTAAAACTGTCAAAGGCTGAAACTGCATTATGTATCTTGTCAGTGTAAAAGACATCACTGAATTGGGCAAGCATGTTGGAATGTGCTGGGAGATGATCAAAACACACAAAATAGTGGCCTTGTAAGGTTATATTGGAATATATTTCCAAGAAACAGATTTTGCCATGGGAGACCACCCTGATGCATATTCAGTAAAGTTAAAATGACCTCCTCAGCAGCAGTAGCCCTGACAGAAGTATACACTCATAAATAAATCCCTGCCCAGGCAGGTATGAGCACTGGCCAAATTTTCTCCCATCCCCTATACTGGACAGAGGCTTGACTTGTGAGTGTGATGTTACCTGTAACCTTGACACTTGTTCCCTGAGGTCCTGCTGTTCATTCATCAGACTGGAGATTTTGGTGTACAGCTCGCGGTTCTCTTTCTTCAGATCTGACATTTCTGTAGACATAGGTTACTATCATTAGCACATGGCAGTGAACCACTGGCATTGATTAATTCAAAGTCTTTTTTTTTTTTTTTTCAAAATCCACATCAACAGTGAGTAAGAAAATGGGTTTAGCCATTAACTCATATCAAAACACGTCAGCTAAGCTACATAGTTGCTTATTTGGATTTTCAATAGCTAAAAATCTTAAAAACAAAGAAACAATGGAATGAATATATACAGCTATTCTGGCAGCAAAACTGTCTCTACCTCAATAGTTAAATATCATCCCCATCTACAATAATATATACATATTGCATTTCATCTGTGTTCAACTAATATTGCCAATGATTTTTAACTAATCAGTTAGACTTAACTCTAAGATCTCCAGTGAATTTATCACATTTTTTATCAGTTACAGAGGAAAATTTAAGGACAGGTTTAACAACTAGTGTGTAACAGGTGTCTAAGCTTAGTTGATTCCAACAAGAAAGATGCAGCAAAGATTGGAGTAGGGAGTTAGAAACTGCCAACAGAGACAAGATAGTATATGAAAACTAAGTTAAACAAGACAAGGAAGGTGAGGCATGATAAAGACAAAATGAACTTAAGAAAGATAGGGTAAGATAACATAAGGTCAGGTAAGTTAAGGTAAGGTAAGCTAGGGTAAGGCAAGGTGAGTAAAGTAAGGCAAGCAATGTAAAATAAGGTAAAATACGGTAAGAAAAAGTAAGCTGTCAGGCCTGCTAAGACTAGGTAAGGTAAGGTAACAAGGTAAGATAAGTAGGTGTTAAGGTATGGTTAAATGAAATAAGGCAAGGTGAGGGGAAAAATATATTAAGCAGACAAGATAAGAAGAGATAAGTTGGGAAAAGACAAGATAAGACAAGACAATACTTTTGTCTACGACCACTCACCTCCTCGCTCGTCCTCCCGCAAGGCCATGATCTTTTGCTCACACTGCTCTGACACCGTCACCAACATTTGCTGAGGAAATCAAGACAGGTAATTAAACTCTTAGTGACCCATCCACGTCTTACTAGTTGATTCTGTTTAATGTCCGGTGGGTCGAAGCGTCATGTAATAATAAAGATGGCAAATACAATAATTACAACCATAATGATATAAACAAATGTAATATAGAAAATGACGTTGGTGTGATGAAGAACAAAAAGGGTTTGACAATATGGCCAGTACCATTATTTAATTAATTTTTAATGTATCCAGTTCTTACTCTGTGTGTGCGTGTGTGATTGTGTGTGTGTGTTGTTGTTGTTGTTGTTGTTGTTGTTGTTGTTGTTGTTGTTGTTGTTGTTGTTGTTGTTGTTG
>JBCAUA010676616.1:0-15553 GCA_038406235.1 Peronia verruculata
CCCCCCCCTTCCGTCCCCAGTCCCAATATCACCGTTTCCAACCTTCAGTTAGCTAAAATAGAACAGCTATTATCTTATACAGCTTGTACAGGATGTACGGGTCATGTACATGTGTCTTTTCCGATGGTGAATTGCACCAGTTTTAAGTGGCCGATGGCAATATCCGATAACGGCAGCTCACTTTGTTTTGTTTGTATTTGTGTTGTTGTTCTGTTGAACTCTGACCCTCAGGTGGAGTAGTAGACCATTATTTTTATTGTCGCTTCGACTAGCGTGGGTTCGTGAGGAAAAATTGTGGTAATTTGGGGCTCGGCCCGGTTGCTTCCTTTTGTCATACAAGAGGGCTGTTGACAAGTTTTAGTGCTGAAGAAAGAAAAACAACGCACCTTTCATCTTTCTGTTTAAAGGGCTCGCGTTTAATGTAGCTGAAAGACATCTTGTTATTGAAATGCTGGCGACAAGTAGAAAAGAATTGTTTTTTTTTTTTTTTAATCACACATAAATTGTTCAAAATTCATTCATGGGGTGAATTTCAAACCAAAACACATGTACTGAAAAGTAAAAAAAAAAAAAGAAAAACACATGTATGTTCTTTCTTTTCCCTTAGCATTATTAGCAAATATTTCTTGTGGTTGTTTTTTCTTCTGCCAAAGGGAAGTAATTAAGCTGCTGAAATACACTCCCCATTACATGTACATAACTTATAACTTTGTTCTTTGTGATAGCAGACTTTAGTGAGTCAGACTTTAGTTCAAGTGGTGAGAGTTCAAATACATTGCACTATGATTTACAGGTATGCTATTTAAAATGACACTAGGGATTTTAACTGAAGAAAAGAGTAGAGGCAGAGTGAAAGTTTCAAAGAATGAGTAGGGCAGGGTTAGGCATTATACTCTTTCATTCATTTATTGTATTGTACAATACACATGGATGTTTATTTAGTGGTAAATTGTGGCATGTTATAAACTGCACATTGTTGTTTTATTAAGCACACGTAGCCCTACATGCATTACATACTGTTCAAGATGGTGTGGGGATGAAGGGGTAGTAAAAGGTTATGAGAAAGACTAGATTTGTACAAAGGATGCAAGTAAGATCTAATCTATTATAGTGAAGAAAGCATGTTTGTGTACTGTTGCTGCCTGTACTCCCTCACGACTACCTCACAAAGCCACACTCTACAGTTTAAAGCAAGTCAGTATGATCATTTACAAAAGCATGTGAGGTAGACCTGATTTCTGTGTCTGTGTTGAGATCAGAGATGAAATCAAAAAGGTTACATTCAAACTTTACCTCTCAGTGCAGTTACTTTATTAAGTGTCTCCTGAAATATGTTACTGCAATAGAATTAAATCTACTTACATATGATGTAACTCATCAACCACTAAAAAAGTAAGGGATATAGAAGTCAGAACTTGTAAAGAGCGTATAAAGATGATTACACATATGTATACATATTTGCACCGTTAATTTTTTGCCGTGCTAAGATATGGTGGTGTAGACAGGAGGAGAGCAAGAGAAAAAAAATAAATGTATCACAGTATCAGCGAATAAATGTCCCTGTGTTTTTTTTTTTAATTGATTGTCTTCATCTCTCTGAAGCACATAACCAGTACACACTCTCAGAAATACAAAGGTGCAGTGATATACAGATTTTCACAATGGTTATCCTCCCTAACAAGACACATCAAAAAAATTTAACACATAAAATGTGCTGTGCGAAAATACATGAACATTTTATTTGGTTTTATTTACAAGTCTAATTACATGTACAATGAACTATGTTAAAATAAAAAAAAAATGGATTGCTATTTCAATTTCTTCTTCTTTGGTGCTGATGGGAGATCATCATTCTCATCATCATCCTCATCTTCATTTTCATTTGTGCTGCTCTCTTCTTCCTCTTCAGATTCATCCTCATTCCTAGTGCTGTCTGTGGCAGATGACAGAATCCATTGTTGTTTTGGGGCAAGACTGGAAGATTTGACAGCTGACACAACAGATTTGCAGGTCTTCCTTGATTCTGAGTGAAACAAAAATATTTGTGGATATGTATGATTTTGCAGTATAATTATTTTAAAATATGCAATGCCTATGTACCATCCAATAAAATATAAAGTTAATAATATACAGTAATCGACTTCACTTTAAGTTGATTTTGGGTTGAGGTGATGTTTTTCACTGGAACAAGCTTAGCAGTCATTTCAAATCTATGAAGATAAAACAGCTATGAGTAGGTTGAATTCAACATACATGTAGGCCTATGAGTTGATTTGAATTTTCACCCCACACATTCATCCCTATATTTGATTTTTTGTTTCCAGTGGAGATTCCAAGTCCAAGATCCCACAAACCACTTTCTATGAGAATAAGAGAGAGGGTTGTGGGAATGGATAGTGTGATGAACTGTAGACTGTCCCATGTGCTCAACCTAAGTTTTTCTGAGTTCCCCTATTACCCAAGGAACCTAAATTTAAAATTAAAAAATGTGTGGCATGAAATTCAATATGTCACAAGTCTGACTCCATAAATTGCCTGGGTGTTGAATTCTGGTTCAGTTGATACCAATTACATGCACTGCCTTATAACTAATATAACTCTCTGGGAAAGGGGATGGGGGGGGGGGGGGGTTAATTCTAATACTGTCAACTGTTTTCTGAATCGGCATTTAGGAAAGACAATCCATGTGTAGAACTTTGGCATCAAAGGCAAAACTATCAAGTGCTTAGGGGCAGGGGGAAAAAGCCCTAGTTCATGTACTCAAGTAATATCTGACACCATGAAGTCCGAGTGGGTAAAGTCCAATCCAACATTTGTGTTGAAGTATGGATGTGTTGATCCTTTTTTTCCACTTCCCCAAAGACATTACATTAAGCATAGCTGACAGCAGTAGACAAAATCATGCATTTTAGGTTATTTGGATGAGAAAGGTACTTCAACATGTACTTATTTTTGGATTTTTTATAGCTGATTATCATAACTACTCTCAAAGTCTATGTCAAGAGAAGTGTTATACAAATTGTACTAATTATAATACAGTCGAGTCCACCTAATTCAAATTTGCTGGGACCTAGTTCATCTTCCACTTTTTAACAAGGAAGGTAATTTCTCAAATGACTAATGAGGCATAATTATTATAAAATTATTTCCTTTTAAAAGACAGCAAGCTATCGCACTATGGCTTTCAAACTGCATCCTATCTTAAATTCCAAGCCCACAGGTTTAATCCCATTGTTAGCCCGAACAAGAGCTGTCTTGAAAGTGAAAGTAAAGTAAAGAAAAGTAGAGGCAGAATGCTGTTATAGTATTAAGCCCTGTAAAAGACAGTACACATGTAGCTCTAGCCCTGAAACGAACTGAGTAGGCCTGGGTTTTAGCCCTGAAAAGGACTGCTATTAAAGTTTTAACTCTGAAAATGTTTAGAGGAAGCCATCAAGACTATGGTCTACAAAGATGTATAACGTGAATCAACCGCAAGTGAAAAGAAACATGCATGATGTAGAATCTGGCCAATCTCATCACGATGTTACCAGAACCAAGACAGTGATTACAACACAGGCACAATGCCCTATTTGATGTATATGTACTCTAGGCTCTGACAGGATGCTTGATTATTGATTGATTGCTCAGCAGTGTTGACCCCCCTGTGCTGTTTACCCCCCCCCCCCCATACACAAGACCTACTTTAGCTGCGTGCAGCGTGGCACACACTCAATACTTGTAAATTCATTGTCTAATCCGTCTCACCCCATCCGCGGTTCTGTCTTCTATCATTTCCATGTTTGGGCAGAAGCCACATGGAGAGGACAAAAGCTGATTTTTATCTTTATGACAGCCAGCCCTGACCAGTTTGATTTAAAGGAAACTCGAGGTGACGGCTTCTACTTACGAGAGAGGCATTTAATAGGCATAAATAGGAAAAAAATTATATTTCATTTTCATTCAAATTATCAGAAATTCAGATAATTAGAGTTTGATTTGAGTGGACTCGACTGTATATAGTATTTTTTTTTAAGACTATATATTATTTTTTTTAAGACTGTGCATTAAATTTGCCTTCTACAGCGTTGTCATACAAATCACAACATACATCACTGTAATACTAACAGACACCTCCTCAGCCACAATGACATGAACAATCATGGACTGAGGAATTTAGCAGTGATCTTGCTGCTGTTAATTGTGAAAAAGTATGATTATTTCTAAACCCTTGTTGAGGCAAAAGTAGGAGGAAAAAGAAATGACAGTATTATCAATTTCTAAATTAACAAAATATAACAACAATTATATATATCAACAATGATTATCCTGACAATTACATGTACATTTACCCCAATGTGTAACATGCTAAAAAAGTTTTCACACAACAGGGATCTAATTCAGCACTTAGGAAGAATTTAATAAAAAAAAAAAAACCCTTTGTAATGGGTAAAGACTTCTACTGTAAAGCTGCTGTGAATATACACACGTATATTATATATAGAACCTTTCATATTAATAAATATTATATTTAAAGTACCTGCATGTTTCAATACTGCCCGACAGTTTTTACTGATTGTATCTTTGGCCTGAAAATGACTGAGACCAAACAATTTGCCTCTATGAATTGATCAAGGAAAATGGGAAACTTCCGATGATTTATCGTTCAAGTCAAATGTTCTGCATCAATCTATGTCTGTTCTTTTATTATCTAGACCAGTGTCCATGTACTACGTCTAATGAGAATTTCGGTTTCGGATATATAGTATTGTTTGTAAGCAGATGATCAAAGGATGTACACACTACATGGGGGCCTCATTTATTGCTCACTTGAATTAACTCATTAGTTGAATAATATTCAGATCTAGAGTATCACAAGCACATATATTTATTTTTATTATCTTGCAGTAAATCAAGTAAAATTATTCAAACTCTTCTACAGTGAAAATATGATCTGAGACAGATTCCTATGTTTGGCAAACCCACGGGACACAAACAAAAATATTAACAACATCTAGAAATGGACTTCAGTAGGCATAAGATGAGCTACTCAAGATGGAAGGATACAGGTTTACAACATCATGGGGACTGCGTAATTCCAGTGGCTGAAATGAAACAGTTTCACTGAGAATAAAATCTTACACCTGCACTAACACTAACAAAACACAAGTTATCATATTCATAAACACACAAAGATTATATATATGTATGTCTGTATCATGATTATGGACAAGGAAATAGAGAGAGACAATGGATGCATTTTCTATATATTATCTGAAACATTAAACTAACATTGATAACTCATTAGAATTTATTTCTGTGATGATTTCAAAATACTGATAATGTTGAACTGGTTAAAATATTGATACAGTTGAACTGGTTAAAATAGTGACAATGTTGGATTGGACAACAACAAAACAATATAAAGCAGACTTGAAAATAGATGCTGAGAATGCAATATGAATTAATTTTCAAAAAAAAAAAAAAAAATTAGTTTCTCATTGACTAGAAAGCTACACACACACACACACACACACACAAAGAAAATGTTCATCACTGAATCTGACCACTCTAAAGAGACTGGATTTCAATAAAACTGAGGAAAAAATTAGGATGCTGCTGTCAGTATCTTGCATGCAGTTTTCCTCTTTAAAAAATCAACAATCAATTGATTTCCCAACTTCCATTCCCGTTCCATTATTCAATTCCATTGCCTCTCTAATATTTCTTTTAATAACCTTGGGAAATACTTTAGGATCATAATCAAAGCAAAATACACATCTACACATATCTATGGATAGTCAGAATATATGAAACAATGCTGAAATGCAATTTATCATAACAGTGGCCACATCATGCATTACTTCTGCCAATCATCCCTTCATTTGTTTGTTTGTTTTGTTTTTTATCACAATCAAGAGGAAATATCTTCGATGTTTATGCTAATAAAAATGGTAAAAACATGAAGAATCAAAATAGAATACCATATTTACTGAACTAACATCATGCTAGTAATAAATAAGATGAAATCTGCAACAGTGAAGTGAAAGGAACTGTCTCAAATCCATAATGATGCTGTTGGAACAATGTGTAATGCTTTCACACTTTCAAAACCAAACGTACTGAATGATGCAGATGAAGGTATGATTTGTGCAACTTAATACAGAAACTTCTTTCAGCCTCAAATCTACATTGGTAAACAGCAAAAACAATGTTTTACCTGTTCTGTGCCACTACTGATTATAATATTCTGTGGGGATAATATAACACAATGAATTAAAATAACATATAATATAACTTCATCATCTGATCATAAAAAAAAAAATACAATTAATTGTACATTTTAGTGGAAAAAAGGTTTTTAGTATGAAAAAAAATGAAGAAAATTTGTAATTTCACTACATGGTAATTTTAGAAGTTATAGAAAATTTTCTTTTGCACTTGAAGAGCTGAAAATAAGTAAATTTTTAGATAATACATGTTATGTCAGAAGGATATTTATTCCATGTTTTATTTGTCAGAGATATAGATAATTAAGTTAGCTATTTTAAAGATCTTATAAATCCAAGATGGTAGCATTGTCCAGGCAGCCATTTGAGAAAGTAAATTTTTTTCTTTTCCTCTGATTTAAGCATGCCGAATTCAGTGTGAAAAAGGTTAAAATAGTCTTGTCTTTAATAATAATTTTTTTTAAGAAATCATCTTGAGGATGTGTTGTTCTCTCTCTCTTTCTCCCCCCCCCCTCCCCCCCACCACGATTAAAGTGCATGTGCTACTAAAAAAAACAAAACAATTTCACCATTACTTAAGAAAAGACTGTTTATGTATCACTGTGTTTCTAGAACATGGCAAACAGGCAAAATTTTGTTTTCATCATTATGTAATAACAATTGCGGACATCTTGGATTTTTTTTTCATACATTTTTTTTTTTTTGCCAATAACTTTTGATTTTTTTTTTGCCAGTTGTTCTGAAATTTCACATACCTGTTTATATAAAAGGATCTGAAAATTTGCCAGTCCTTCCATTACACAACTTGATAATCGTTTCTATATTTATTTTTCATTAATTTTCCTTATTCAAACAGCGATAAAAGAAAAATGAATAAAGATACTATACTTTTGTTCTATAAATATCTTTGTTATATCACAAAGCAGTCTGGGCAAAGCTATCCTATTCCGACACAAAATTTAAAAGTGGCAAGGATTTTACCGCAGAAAAACAATTTTTGAGAAAACCCATGAAAAAAAAGATTTTTTTCCCATCAGTACGACCCTCAAAATTAATATGAAAAGGATGCTTTACTCACTTTCTTTCTACATGCTGACACAATCACAATCATGTTTCATGTACAATGGATAAAGTAGCAAAATTATAGTTTTTTTCAGTCTGAGCCAAAAACTGAAAATTGTTACCTCTCTTTGCAAGCACATGCTCTTAAAAAACATTAAATTTACAAAACAAATTAGTAATGATTCTTTATCAAGTTACATGTGTGATAGTAATTATGACTTAAAACTCATTAACTCATTAAGACATAAATCTAACCTAAAAAAAAAGAACTAAATAATTGTGGAGTAATGTGTCTTGCGACCAGGGCAAATGAGTCATAAGTCACCCCGGGCAACAAAGATGTAGGGCTGTTTTGGGTCATTTTTAACTACTTTCCAACTAAGATACTAAATTTTATTTTATACAAAACATCAATTAAACCTTTTTTTAATCTGAAAACCAAAAAAAAATATTTGGGTATCGTAGTCAGAAAATAAAAAATGGTAAAAAACAGCTGTGACTTGAACTCACCTGGCGCGACTTGCGACTCATTTGCCCTGGGCGCAAGACCTATAAAGTTTATACAGTCTGGTCATCTAGAGCAGGGGTCCTCAACCCCCGTGCCGCGGACCAGTACCAGTCCATGGAGCAATTGGTACGGGGCATCACAAGAAATATTTAATTATCTCCATTTTATTTACCATCAGACTTCAATGATTTTTATTTTCTTTTAATTACATGTATTATGCTACTTGTCACACAAATCATGATGACAGAAGTCTACTTTCATTCAAGATATGAAATGTTTCGACACACATACAGATACACGTACGGGCATACACACTTAGCATCCTGGTGAAAACATATCCCCCCACCCCCCGGGCAGTAAAATTGTCAAACACTGAATGGTTCGCAACGATAAAAAGGTTGGGGACCACTGATCAAAAGGCTTTGTGTTATGACTCTGTTTCCAAAAGAGCGCAATAAGATGTATTTACCTCTCCACCAGCAGCATTAATCAGTGATAAAGAGTTGGATATAATGTTTCGCTTCATGTTGTTGTCTCGCAATGCAGGACTGTATAAAATCTCAAAATGGATCCCTCTACTCACTGCCTGTAATAGGAGCAGTGCAATAATGGTGATGAGTAAAGTATGCACTGATGTTAAAAGAAGGACAATCTGTAGGACAGGGCTCTGAGTAAAAACTGTTCAACAGATTTTTCAAATGTTTCACATCAAATATGCTAAAATGAAAAGTTTGGACTGGAATTCAGATTATCGCCATGTGTAGATTGGTCTATTAATTTTCAAAATGCTAAATCTACTAAAAGACGACAAAAAGTGAACGCTGAAGAGGGAGAAATAATTATTATCAAAATATAAGATTATACTTATGAATCTGTAATAAACTGAAGTGTATTTATATATAGGGCCTATTTAAATGTAAATATTTTCAAATGTGCTGTGAGTAACGATTAATTCATCTAGAATGGCCGTAACATAACAAAGTGATGATCCCAAGAAATAGAATCTATGATATTTACCAGATTGACGAGTGCTCTCTTTAGAGGGAATCCAAGACTCTCAGATAAGTTCAAACTTATGATATCAACTTCTAAAGATTGACAGGCGAGCTGAAATGAAAGGAATTGCTAATGCTATTTTAATCCTGCAATGACTTAACACTGCAAAATCTTCTGCCTTTCAGTAAGTCAAAACTGCAAATGTATAAAATAAATACAGTGGAACTCAGATATGAAGAAATCGAAGGGATATGGATTTTTATTTCTTAATATCTAACAGAGATCATAAAACAATGGGCATGACCCATACATTGATTCATCATTACTATTAATTATCTCCCCTTATAAGCAACCCTTTACAAAGCATGTGCATGCATTTGCACAGAAAAATGTCTAACAATAACATTTTTTTTCCACAATGAAATATTGAAACTGGTATTGCTACTGAATGATATGTTTTACTCTGCACACAAAGCTAGAGTAATATGCTGCAGTGTGTAGGTTAAGCAATAAATGTGGTTTAACTGATGGCCACTACAAGAGCATTGCCTGCATGTGTTAGATCTACAATATCAAAGAACATTCCATAACATGGTAAAGATTACTCCACGTCTCTCCCACCTGGCACGCCTTGCCCAAACCCCTTTACTTTGACCTGCGTGGACAGAGAAACAACCTCCCCACCCCAGGCTGTTTTACCTGGGCCTAGTCTATTGCATGAGTATCATGCAAACGTTGTTTAGCGTCTAACCATTAGTGGGTAATCAGAGCCGGTGGGTATTGTTAGGAGTGGATAAACAAATAAAAAGCTGGTTGTGCACTCAGTTTAACCATCTTTGGCATGCTGCCACATGGTTAACTCATCACTTCCGGAAAAATTATTTCTTTATAAGTGAGTTCAGGAGAATTGGTATTTCACAAATTGTGAGATTTTACTACAAGAAAGAATAAAGAAATCAAACAGGACTGCATACTTCTTTCTTTACTGCCAAAATTTTGAAACATCGGATTTTGTAATATCAAAGTTCCATAGTAATTAAAAATTAAGTTTGCTAAAGTAAAAGTTTCATCAATACTTTGACTAGGGAGGTCTTTTCTCACTGTAAATCAATAATTAATAAGGACTGTACAGCACAGTGTTTTTTGGGTTTGTTATAAGTTAGGCTGACCATCTTAAAGACTTTCTCAAAGAAAATAATTTTGTGACATTTTAAATTGTGACATTTTAAATTGTGTTATTTTTATTGGAAGGGACATCCCATGTGAAGATGGTGAAATAATATGGAATAATTACCTGAAATGTTTTTTCATTGACTGTTTGAACAGATATAAGATCATAAGCCTGTACTTCTGGTGATCCCTGAAGAGATATATGATAAATATTAAAACTAAATCCACTTATTCCAAATAATTCATTGTCAAAATGCATGTCTTCACTGAGAAGACCAATCCACTGGTACACTTCAAATACAAATATTTTGTTACTAACAATGGCAGCTCTTATTTTATTCTCTGTGACTTCTTTTTTCCTGAATTTTTTGTTTGTTTGTTTGTGTTTTAGGACCTATCAATATGAAAAACAAATTTAACTTGCTTTAACAGCAGTGCTACACTGAATTCCTGTTGTGGAAAAATGCCATAAATGATATACATGTAGCGTTCACAGATTTTCACCTTGAACTGACTTTTGATGTTGTGAACAAAATATATTTTATTTACAATGAAGTCAATTTAATTTTTTTTTTATCCAGTTTAACAATAACAGAAACGAAAACTGGGATTAGGATTAGATGACATCACAGACATCACTTTCACCACCCATAATTCATACATATAAAAGGTGCGATCTCTCCACATCTGGCTGGAATAAATCTCATTCATAAAAGCATAAGGCATGGTAAAATATCCTCAAAACAAAAGAAATAATAAACTGGACTATAGCAACAGTCACAAAATCATTAGAATCTGGCACGAAGGTTTGTTTGGATGCATTACAAATTTATGAGGAAGGGAGTAGGAAGCATTTCACAACCTTATGCCTTCCCAGGTGAGGAAGTTGTTCACAACACTGTTAGTGATAAGAAGAAAATAATAAAATGAATTTTACATCCACTGGGAAGTTATTTGCTCACCTAGTGAACAACAGAAGGATGACAGGAGAAACATCTCCAGTATTCAATAAGTGTATTAAAACAAAATAAAACAAAATTTAAAAAAAAAAAAAAAAAGGGACACGCAGGATGACAAGAGTGGAATTTCAAAATTTCTTACTTCAATACAGTGGTCTCTGCCTAAGAACGCCGTCATCCGGGGACAAAGAAAGCAGGCTCTTAGGCGGACGGGTTGTTCTTAGGCGAACTGAAAAGTTATGCAAACCATCTGACCACAGATTGTCTTCACTACTATGATTAGTTGATCGTTACCATTGGTTAAAGATTTAATTTATCTGTATGAATAAGTACAGCCTTTTTCCCTGTGTGTGTTATTCCTGATCTTTTTAGCATATAGTTAGATCAATATTGCCTAGCACTTAAACACCATGTACGTTTTCACATAACGATGTCATTGTTGAAACCATGATCTTGCTATGCCAACCCCACCAATTATCGCATGAGTGACTCAGGTATGTACAGACCCACCCAGTCTGGAGAATAAACTTATAACTCCTTATCCACAAAGCCAATCACAAGTGCTGTCCCACGTGTTGTCAAACAAAGAAATGGTTACGATTAGCCAACAGCGTGGCCTGATTATGTAGTCATATATCAACCATCACTTCCTTCCCTTTGTCTACCTGTTCTCTCCATCCCTCTATTTTACTGCACATCTAGCAGTGTGCATTTCTCTCAAGTACACAGCATGATGTGGAATTACCCCATAAGTTCTCGGGTATCTTGGTCCGACACTGGGCTCTTAGACACATTTTTCATTTGGGAGTGCCCAGAGCGGGTTCTTAGAGGGGTAAACAGTAAATTATAGAAGAAAAATTCCATTTCACAGCAAAGGCGGGTTCTTAGGCCGAACAAGCTCTTACTCAGAGGGTTTTTAGGTGGAGACCACTGTATCTTTGATCTAATAGGGAAACTGTCATGGTTCCAGCACCATCTTTTACCTTCCCAATAAATCTGCATTATATTTTCTAAAACTGACTTTTTTATCTTTCAGCATGATGTATAAAAATTTAAATGAACAAATAAATAAAACCCCAATAAAAATGATTACAAGTTGCAGTATCACAGATGGATTGTATACATGTTACATGTATGTATATGAAAAACATGGTCATAGAGTTTTACCAGTCTGTGAGTGTTAGAAGCATCCTGCAGCACAGCAGTGAACCGAGACAACTGCTCAACTTTCTGACCTTTAGACTGTTACAGAAAAGGATTAAAAAAAAACATTGCAAAATCAACATCTTGTTTTCTTCTAAGGATCCAACAAATAAAATTCAGCTTCATAACTAAAATGAAAATGCTGAGATCAGAGAATAGACTGCACTATAAATTGCTCACTGACTGTGACATCAATGCACTACAGACACCGAGATAACCACTCAAACTCAGAGGGTTGAAAGGCTTGTAAAGCAACATAACCATAAATACAGATATCTAATATGAAGGAGATCATTGTACACAACTCTTGAGAAACTGACAGAGAAAGAGAGAGACTGCATACTGTGTGAAGCACAGATGAGTTTATTTATAAGTACACATCACTTTTTTTTTTTTGTGTGTGTGCGGAAAACATTTTTTTCTTGTATGTTGTAAAGAACTCTGTAAATCACTAGATAAGAGAAATATCTGAACCCCCTAAGAAAAAAATAATTTCAGAAATGGTATGAAACTGATTTTGAAACGCACCATCTTCATACATTTAGCTCGCAGATATTAAGAATTACTATTGAAAAGATATAACTGGCAAACCATACTTGTAAAGTTTTCATGCTGTCCTCATTCAGAATAATTTCAGATGGTTTCGGGATCATTGCCTGAAAAAAAAAAATAAAAAACAAGCCACTGGAAAAATCAACAAAATTTAGTCCAAGAGAATGCACAAATACTGTGCATCAATTTAAGTTTGAAATTTTCTTGAGACAACCATCCCATGTAGTGCAATTCATCTGCACCCTTTCAGATAAATAATGCTGATTGTGAATTTATTTTTTTAAAACTAAATACTGTCTCTACAGGTCCTATCATTTGTTCATGTATCAACTGCTCCTTCGTTCCATATTTTTTTAAAAAGTTGATCAAGTTGTTTTTTTTTAAATGACATTTTTCCATCATAAACTGAACATTAAAAATCTGAAGAAAAAAACAAACAAACAAATGACTGAAAAAGACAATTCTTATAGGTGCTAAACTGTAGATTGTTGTTATGTTTACACATTCAATTTTGTAATATATAGAACATTCACACAACAATTTCCAGCTTAGGCATGCAAATCAAAGAGACCATTCACATATTTCTTATATGCAATAGGTGTTGCTAGATCCATATTACAAAAGTTTATATATTAATTCTGGAAAGAATAACTTAAAAAATGATTTGCCAACCTTTTCAGATTGTTTTTTGCCCTTTCCACTCTGCAGACTGGGAACAAAATAATCAATCACCACTCGTTCAAAGCCCACTGGAAAATGAAATATTATAAAGCTTTATTACAATTACTCAAAATAAAAAAACAATTCATGTATACCATAGAAATTGACTAATAACTTTTCAGACATTTTTATTAAAGACTGTGTTACTCTCCTGAAAATAAAGCTGTTCCAAAATGGCACTGCATAGATACTAAAATAATATAAACTTAAATATATGTCTGGTTATATTCACAACAGTTATATCCAGTAGAAGGCAGGATGGTCTGAGTTTTCAGACAGTGCTTTTTCCAGTTACCCTTTCAAGTGGTAGGCCTATGTTGTAAAGAACTCTCTCTTTTTTTTTTTTTTCAAAGTAGTTTTATTTTAGTCGTACATTTTTACATGGGTTGGCAAAGCAGAAATGTAGGCCTATCATAGTATTTCTGCATGCTGAGTAATTTTTATAGCTATACAAGATGGAAATGACTGAAAATGAGTTTTCACAGATGCAGAGTGTAATTTTTTTATGCCAGCTAGGAGGAAAATTTGTGCACACAGATCAATGCATACTTGTGTATACATACCAAACCTGGGACAAAGTGGTTGAAACTGTTGCAAATTATTTACTCTCGAAGGGTCCTGTCATATTGTCTGAGAGTTCACTATCCAATATGGTACAATTTCCATGGCAACATTATTATGTCAACACTACCTATTTTGTTTTTCAATCATTTTGAACTGGTACTGACACTTTAACAAAGTCAGTAAAAAGAACAAAACCAGCCCACAGTTGGATCTAATTCTAGATCTATTGGTTTACAAAAATGATCTTCAAGACTCCTCACTTCCCACCTAGATCTACCCAGTTTAAGTGACTGTTTCAACAAGTGAACTAAACCAAGAAGTAAGACAGCCCCCAATATCTTTCCTACAACAGATTAGACGTACAACTAGAATCTAGATCTAGATTAGATATAGCCTCAATCTAGATCTATAATTATAACTTAATAAGGCTTATAGTTATTATAAGCTGTAACAAAGCCACACGGTCACATTACAAGAAATATAATAAATATGCGTGCAGTTTAATATTTCTGTCATTCTGGGGATACACAGTGGGTTCCTTAAACAATTCAGACTTACTAGAAATCAGATCTCGATCTCGATCTAGACTTTTAAACCATCCTAATCCTTCTTAAGATTTGTTGAAAAACTGAATTTACATCGTTACCGGTAAGAAGAGGGTAACAAACTAACATCTCACACTCTTCGTGCACTGAGTTCTAAAAATAAAAATAATAAATAAATAAGCTGGTTCAGGTTTTATCAAAATCCATCAAAATTCATATTTCATAATTTCCTACATTCCATTGCCATTTCGACACTGTCGTAAACATTGTGTCCCGAATGCCATCTCAAACTCATGTCTGTGTACATGCGGGGCGCCATGTTTGTTTATGCACATCGTACAAAATTATGTTCGTTAAATTCATGCAATTCTCGATGTATTAAAATTTAAGAACAAAATGAGGATGAGTAGGGGATTGATTGTAGGTAAAGCTTTTCATAATGTGCATGTGCTCATATTATTCAAATGAAAACACGTCTTTATGTAACTTATGTCCTTACCATATCTGCTTTGTTGACCGGGTTTCATTCTTCTGTCTCTGCCTTTAGATCTGATTACATAGATCTATTGGCGTACCAGGGGTAGTTCATGTGTTCAAATCTGTTGGTGGGTTCTTACTGCTGGATTATTTGTTTAGTAAATTGACCTATACGGTAGCGACCAATCAGTCGATGGATTGGTTGATTAGTTGGTCACCTGGCTGGTTGGCTGCTCGGTGCCCAAGTCGATTTGTTTATTTATTGAGAATCAGATAGTGTTTCTTGGTTTATTGATTGTTTTAGTGAATGGTTGTATTTTGGTTACGGTTACGGTATTTTTTACTCTTTCATCCTCCTGCGGGTGACAGGCCTATTATCTCGCCCGTATTTTGGTAGGCGGGAAGGCTGTATTTTGGTAGGCTGGAATAATACCCATATTATGTTAATTATGTAAACAGCTGGTCGCCACTCTGGTATGGAGATTGGATCACCGACTGATTGATTGTTTAGTTGTTTGTTTGTTTGTTTGTTTGTTTGTTTGTTTGTTTGTTTGGTTGGTTGGTTGGTTGGTTGGTTGGTTGGTTGGT
>JBCAUA010676727.1:0-15553 GCA_038406235.1 Peronia verruculata
AATAGATCTGAAAGTAAAAAGAAAATTAAACAAATTGCTTTGAGTGCGTGGAAAGAGGGAGGGGCGCACGAGGGGATTGGCGCTTTATGTATGCAAGTCCATTTTACATATTATAAGATTCAGATGATTTTTATTTTTATTTTTATTATTATTTTTTTTTTATGCTGATTCTTCTAAAACCACTAGCCTTATTGTAAGGTAATGACAAATCTTTCCTTAGCACATATGGACTACCTGTAATTGGTCCATCCGGGAGAAATATGAGGTTCCACGATGGATGGGAGTTCTTAGAATAAGGGCTGTGACACCCTTGTGTAATTGAAGAATTTCGTGTCATCTTTGATGATCTCTATAAACAACTTGTGATTTTATCCTTCAACTTCACGTGAGGCATAAATTCGTCGCACAAACATGGAACGTCTTTTATGTTTTCTTCAACTGTATTTTCTACATAACCTCCATAGAAAAATCACTGTTTTATTTTTCGAAGGTTTGACACTGACACTACGAATTGTCTGTGTGACTAGGTGACTAGAGGCCAAAGTCGCACGATGTATAACATTTTTGGTTGAACAAGTGACATGTCACGAATGTCTTATGTCTCATTCACACTAAGCGGCGTAAGGAGATTAAAGATTGCAGGGAGTGGGAATGATTCATCGAGTAACCTATGGAGTATGACTTTCTCTGTGTGACGCCTGGCTAAGCCTTTTGCTGAAGCCCAAAGTCTATAGCCCTGTACAGTTTGTCTTACAGCATGTTGTGTGATATGTAGACTCACAGTTAACAGAGGTTGATGAGTGTGGACTGATTTTACTGAACCCTAACTTTGCCTAGGAACACGAGTGAGCTATAGAATTGTCTGCTGAATAACTGGGAAGAGGTATTTGGAAATATGAGGAAAATGAGAGAAAATATTGAAAAAGTCTGAGCAGAAGATGCTTAGTGCCAAGCAAGTCATATTTTATTTATCAAGCCTCACTGTTTGATCACAAAGTGTTAACATAGTGTTGAACTCCATTATTTATTTCTACACTGAAGTTAGCACAGATTGCAAAGAGTTAATGGGTGTTAGCGTCAGATTATCTGCGATTCTTAATTCTGCTTTTTCATCATATTTTTCAATGCAATATTTGATTACTCAAACTCATCTGCCCATTTTGCTATCCTTTTATAACTCATAAATGGGTTGTCCATTCAATGTTACGTTTTATCTATATACACTTTGATCAGCCTTTTAACCTGTAAATGTACCCATCGTGTTAGGCCCAATATAGCTGTTGTTATGCTGTTAAACCCCAACATAAACAAAACAGTCATCTTCACCTCAACCTATCCCATAGTCTGGCTCTCCGTTTGGCCACCACTGTAGATTGTACAACCAACTATCTCGACTCCTTGCAGTTCTCAGCTTTCCCCACTTCGATGTTCCACTCTAGGCCAGTCCACTCTTTGATGTTGTCTTTCCATCATTTCCTCTGCCTGCCTCTTTGAACTGATGTTTACACCGGCGCAGATAACATTGAACTCTGTGAGAGCCCCACATATCATGTTAAGGCTACACAATCAATCATGCATGTAATTCTAACTCTGGGAACCTCTCACAAAGCCCAGTGGACTTAAAATTGATACAAGATATCCACATGATGTTCAAGATAACAACTTGGTTAGTCTGTCCTCGTGTAAGATTGTGTAACTGTTCTATGGCCAGGCTGAACTAGAAATGGACTGACTGCTTTGTCACAAATGATCATGTGAAACCTCTAAAAGAGGAAAGACTTTGTCGTCACTGACCCCTCAAAAACTCAGGACTAGGGGAAGGGAGGGCATGCTGTAGCAAATTTTAATGGTGGACATTAAAGTTTGAGTGGGTGAAAGTGGGGACTGTGCACACTGAGCTGCTCATGCCTGGACTTTTGGTTCTCTTTCTCCTGTGGGTCATCTTACTTTCCAAGAGTCTGTGTCATTTTACTGCTGGCACTGGTCCAGGTCCTGGCATGATATAAGTCTGGGTGTTTGGGCTGCAAGAGAAATTGTTTATGAGGGAGAAGATAACACAAGGTCTTGTGTGACCAAGTGCTGTCATAGACATATAAAATCACCACTGGTTTCTTTCTCCTCTTCTCTTTCCTTTGTTCTATCTGTGTATATTGTGTGTTTACAACTAAACATGGCCTCTATTTGAGTCACCTTCAAACAAGTCAAGAGTAGCAAAATAGCAAGAAATTTATCTTTGGTTAATATTTTTACATCGGGAGATTTGCTGATGAAGAGGTTTATGACAACAAGTCCTCGTATGACCTTTGGTCTTTTCTTCATGAATTAATAATAGCCAGATCACAGAGAGCTGGTCCGTCCTAGACAGTAACATTTGATTCATCTTCTATGTACACATATTATGAGAGCTGTGCCATTTTTCTGGTATTTGCCGTAATCTAAACACATTGCCATACGCTGGCTAAAGTTCCAACAAAATCAGTCAACTCTGGCACCTGTAAGACCAAGGCAAATTATTGATGCTGGATTCCAGAAACTTACGAGGTCTGCATTGGGCACAGCACAGGACATTTGAGTGCAGTCAGTGCTCACCTTGTGTTCTGAGAATGAGACCTGAAAATGAAACCAGACACATCGTTTATTCCCCCCCCCCCCCCGGATAATAGAGAATGATACAGGCTTGATCCCTTTTCTGGGAAAATTATAGATCTACACCTTTAACTGACACAATAATAGTTGGCAACATTTAAAGCCATTTTCTTCTGCAGAATAATTCCCTCATACATACAGACAATGTGGTGTGACAGTGGGCTGGTGTGTTGATCTGACTGGTAGTTTTTGCAGACCATACCCCCCTTATTCTACCCTTACTAACAAGGTCTGTTGTAAAGCCTCAGTCCTACTGTTGACATTGAATCACGTCTAGATCTAACTCTGTACACCTTACACAGGATCAAACCTTCCTGACCTTCCACTTTTAGACCGTGGCCAAAATGCATCTGTGTGTGTGTCTAAAACTAGCACTGCAGCCAGATAGTGTTATAAGCCCAGCTCATTTCATTGTTGCGGGCTATAATGCCTCTAGGTCTGACCATGTGGCCAGCTCATGGGTCAGCTCGCGTTTTCTATTATACCCGCCTGCGCTATTTTGCATCTTGCAAGCTCGGAACATGACACATGAAGCTGCAGTGCTAGAGTTAGACAGAGACATAGATAAACTGTGGCTACGGCCTAAATGTAACAGCCTGACTTCCCACATTCTCTGTAGAAAATTTTCTACATTCGGGCTATTATTAACAAATCCCAGAACTTCATTACAAAGTTTTATATGTGTGTCAGGGATGTCAGCCTTTGTTTTTTTGTTGGACATTTGACTTTCTGGTCATTGCTGATTTCTCTACTTGTAGCTGATCAGCTGACAGCTTTTGCTGAGCTCATTGACCCGTCCCAGTTCTATAGTAACTTTGAATGCAGTACAAGTCCCACACCATAACAGTGAAACACGAAGTTTGATTGGTTAGAATTTGTGTATACTTCCGATTTAGAATGTTTAGGAGGGGAGGGGGGGGGGGGGAGGGTGAATCACATCCTGAAATATGGATTTCACTCAACAAATACAGTAGTCCATCTTGGTAACAAATAAAAGTTACAGATCTGCTCCGAAATAATAATTTGTTTCCATAATATGAGTCTTTTTTTCTCCTCTTTTTGTGCGCCACCCTGCATATCTATTCTATAAATCTGCAACAAAACCCATGAAAGGCTTGTGGACTCCAAAACTACTGAATGTATACATCTGAAAAACAAAACTACATCTGAAATTTGACATACAATTTTGTTGTGGAATGATCTGTGTTTCTAATTGCATAAAGTTGGAAAAAGCTTACTATGTTGGACGTTATTCTAAAAAGGCAATAATAGTTGAAGAGTTAACATGCAGGGTGTTTGATTCGAATTGTGTGTTTGATACACTGCACCTTCAAAATACCAAACACATTTTCTTTGAGTAACAGTCAGATCGATCACCTAAAATACCAACAGCAAGGGGCACAAAACTGCCATACACTTGTATTGCAGGGCAGTATTGGTTTGACTTGTATAAAACATCTCCCAGGAAGACCGTGGGTTCTCTTCTAATTATAAAGGTGAATCACTGCCAGTCTGATGAATTACTATCATAGCCAAACATTCTCCAATGTTGTCATGATCTTCCTGTGGCTCCAGCCAGAGTATCTGGTGTTGTACACCCCCTGATGGCTGGTTGTCTAAGAGACATTGACATGGTGTGATCAGACCATTTGATATAACAATTTCTGTTTCATCATAGTTTAGATTGTTTCTTGCCATCCAGTGTCTTCCTCTGTCTGTGACCTGTGTTGAAGCCAGGAGATAACAGTGATATCTTAGAAGTGTATCCTGACAGCTGCAGCTGTACCATCAGCAATGATTTTAGCACTGATAGTTAAAACTGTGTCCTTGGTGACAGCAAAATGTTCTCTACGCAGTGTGGTGGAACCAAAGCTATAAATAGGACTATTATGTATAGCAAAATCTGTGTGTGATTGTGAACTAGGACATTTGACTATCTTCAAAAATTAACTCTGCTCTTTCTATAAAACAAGAACACAACCATCTTAGAGCAAGGTCACAGTAGTACAGGATCATTTATCATACAAAACGTATGTCTGTACCAGTACAGGTAGGGTGGGAGGCAAGGGGGAGGGGAAGGTCATGGGTAGATAGATGGGAGGTTGGGAATGAGGTAACAGGCTACATAGGTAGGTAGATAGCAGGTTTTCAGATAGGTGTGTGCAAAAAAGACACAAAAATACACTAGAACTAGACATAGTCTGTCTGGAGAATGAGGGGACTCTCAGATTTGAACATATTTAATAAATATCACAGGAAGAAAACAAAGTCTTTGATTCCTGTGGGAAAGCATTATGGGACTGTCTCAGTACAACAGGCAGGCTGGATGGTAGAAAGAAGATGAGATCACAGTAAGACAGTTCTAGACAGACTAGTAAAATGGAGGTGTGTGACTGAGAGAGGAGTGGACCTTTCAAGATAAAACATCTGATAGAGAGACATAGGGAACTAAGGATTGGCTGACTAACACCAGTTTACAGGTGACTTGATGACAGTGATTCACAAGGGCAAAGTCCACCTGAAACAGATAAATGTATAACAGAGGAGCTATAGTCCGTTCAGAGACATTTGCCCCTCTTTACACTGTTATATTTCGGTAGCTGATTAACTAAATTCCCTGATACTCGGCACAAGATGTGTGAGTACTGATGACCTGATGCCAATATTTCTTCCCCTCTGTAGATCTAATCCTTTATTGATTTTGCTTCTTTGTTCTCTAAATAAAAAAAAAAAAAAAATCACTGCTCTGTGGCTAATATTTTGACTTACTTACAGTAGCAATTTCAATCGCCACTGATTAAAGAAACATTTTACGCTGTGCACCGAACGGCAGGATTTTTGTGTCACGGGCGTGTCTTCATCTTACTTTGTTTCGGTTATCCTGTTTACCTTTTAACAACTAAGGATAAAGATAAGATTAATTACTCTTCAGGATGTTGCTTTACAATTATGCAACTATATTTGTTGAGGAGCAAAATGTGGTCGTCTTTTCGAAAGATTTCTGAACCGAAGGCAAGAAAACGACATGCACTTGGATTTTACAAACGATCTTTATCTCGGTGGATTCAAGGTAGAGAACCTCAACCACAAGTTTGATGAAATAAGGCAGGAAAGAAAAACTTGACACTTTCGACAAGGATGTCATTCGGCGTGAACTTGTCAAAATGCTCAGCACTAAAGAATTAGTTACACTGAGAAAGCTTAAATGCTGGCTTAAGGAGCATAATCAGATTGATATTTCCAAAGCATCTTTGTGGAAACTAGTAAGGAGTGCTGGATTCATATTTCGAAAGTGTTCCGGTGGAAGAAACATAATTTGTGAGAAACCGCACTTAATATCTGCCAGATGCAAATATCTCCGTCAAATTAAAGAGCGCCGCAACGAAGGCTATGAAATCGTCTATTTGGACGAAACTTGGATCAATGCATCATACGCTCGAGAGAGAATGGCAGCCATGTGACGGAACACAGCAGAGGAATGTACCCTGTAGAAAAGGACAGAGACTGATAATAGCTCATGCTGGCAGTAGGCAAAGGGGTGTAATTGGGGATACAGAACTTGTCCAGAATTCCAGTCCATTTCTACAGATGGCAGAGATTATCATCAAGAGATGAACGGTACAATTTTCCGAGGCTGGATCGAGAGAGTCGTAATACCGTCGTTAGATATGCCCTCTTGTTTGGTAATGGATAACGCCTCTTATCACAACGCTGTACATTCGGAGGATACGGTGCCTACGTCATCAATCAAGAAGAAGGAAATTAGATCATGGCTGAAAAAGGAAAATATTCGTTTTGATGACAGTCATTTGAAGCCAGAATTACTTGCTCTTGTCAAAGAAACAAGAACAAAATTTATGGTAGACAAGATTATCCACGCTCATGGTCACACTAACTTGTTTGAGGCTTCCACCCTATCACTCTCACCTTAACCAAATTGAACTCGTATGGACAAACTTAAAGGTGAAAGGGAAAGTTGCGATGGAAAACAAAACATTCAAGTTGGCCGATATCAGAACCTTGACGCAGGCTGCATTCTCAGAAATAAACAAAGAATATTGGGCCAGGTGCGAGGACCATGTATTATGACAGGAGGATTATTGGCAAAAGGACGGTCTGCGATTCATTCAGCCAAGAATTGCAATGTTGTAAATCTGCTGGACTCACCAGATTCTGAATGAGAGAAGCACAGTCTTTGTAATCTTACAGCGTAGGCTCAGTGGTCGGTTGGCTAGGAGTATAGGGTCCTAAAGCATGAACATTTGCATTAAGCTAAGTTTGAGAATAGTTGCGGAGGGGACGTCTCCCATTCTGTTGCTAAAATGTATCCGATTCTGGATTGCTGCAATCTTGAAAGTCGTGATGGTACTGTAAATTCTAATTTTAGGGGCCTAAAACATCATGGTCGATTATGATTTACTAAGCGCGAATAGGCGAAATAATAAACGGCCTATCCTGTAATAATCAAACTATGAAATATATTAGGTCATCGGCCTACACACTTCACATGCATTTTTTTTTTTTTTTTAATCAGTCAGAAAGTTTTAGTGATATAGGACTGTAAAGAGGGGCAAATGTTTCTGAACGGACTATAGTGTAAGGCAAGGCAAGAATAGCAACGTGGAAAAGAAGGATTGCAACCATCACTGTTGATATATACAAGATGGCCACACCAGCCATGCCCGTGATATGTCCCGACCACTGTGGTGCCGCACTGGTAGCATAGCTGGCTGTCTTTCACTTGTTCAGTCTCACTGTTTCAGTCTTTCGGTTTCCTCAGACAGCACAACGCAGCAGGACAGCTTCTCTGCTTGGAAAACTGACAGCAGAAAATACATGTACAAATCCTTACCTGAATCCCACACAGCAAGGGCATCTCCTCCAGCACCTGTTGTTATGTATCACTGAGTATCAGCATTTATCACTGACCGCTCAGGGCATCACCCACATACTGTACATGATACACAATTGTGGCGTTGATGAGTGCTAGGAGACAGTAATCCAAGTACATGTACTACACTGACCGATTTTTTTTCTCCCTCCCCCCCTCCCCCCAGAACCGTGGAGAAGTTGTAGTATTACCATCTAAAGACGATCCTCGATATCTTAGTACATCAATATAATAATATATAATACACATGTAGCCTGGTTGCATTATTAGTAAATGTATTATTTGTCTCGACCAGAAAAATGAACAGCCTCTTGCAAACAAAATTACATATTTGGATGATTTTAAATAAACAGGAATACAGTGCCCCCCCCCCCCACCCCACCCCACAAAAAAAATCCCTCCCCCTTCCCCCACCACTCACACATAGCATTTACTGTTACTTACATGTAGGCTACATTGTATTCAAATTTAAAGGTAGAGAACAGGTGCACCCCAGGGTATGCTAGAGGATAGGTGCACCCCGCGCTTCTCGGTTGTGGTAGAGACCTAGAACAACCTCTCTGGCTCAACCTGCTGGGACCCTCGACCAGCGCAAGTCCACCCTAACGCTAACAACATGTAGGTCCGACGAGCGGGGTGAAGGTCCACCCTAACGCTAACATGTAGGTCCGACGAGCTATTTATAGATGGTGTGCATTGATCATTGAATAATTACAGATGATATATATATACATGTACATGTATATACCCGGTGTCCACCTATCCACTTCCAAATTTAAATTGTACTTGAATCGCCACAAGACAAGACCAAGGTTATGTGTAATTGACAATGTTCTAGTAAGTGTACTTATATGTACACGAATTTGTATAATCTTAATAATAAATTTATATTATTCTTATGTCTGTCCGTGTTCGTGTACGAGTAGACGACATGTACTTTTATAACAGCTGTAATCCATTCGCTGATAACTCGTCAACATAACATTTGATTATGAATGTGACTTCTCCCCAGACTTAGCCAAAACTGCAGACATGTGCACACAAGTACATGTACTACTAGTGCTAGATCTATATGATAGTGTATGTCTCTCAGTATGACCTGAAATGGTTGGGACATTCACTGATGATGTCTACAGCAAGGCTCCGTCATACATGTATATATACAGTGCTGCGAAGTCCGCGCCTCTATTTTAAGCTATCAGCCTAAATCTCGCGAAATCCCGTTCCTGTATTCAAATGTTATTAATCATTCTCGCGAGACCAGATGGGGATTACCCTAGGTTCGGGAAAAACGGCGGCGCGGACTTCGCATCACAGACGATACATGTAGGCTACATGTACTTTAGTTAGTACACACATGTACATGTACTTACAGTACTAGTGCCGACTCTAAAGTCATCCGTCGCGGTCTCTCTACTGCCTTCTGTAAAGTGTAACTGTGCCAAGCAAAGATCTGTCCACTCTCTGATATTGCAATATCCTCTTTTTTCTAAGCCTTCATTTCTTTTTGTTTGATGTAGTCTCCAAGTAAAGGCCCTTGCTTGCAGGATTATTTTTGCTATTTTCATTTGCTGTGTCCATAACATTTTACAAGTAGATCTAGTATGTACATGAGAATATCCTATGTAAGTTACTGAGAATAAGGGTTATTACATATATACTACTACATGTAATATAGCCTACATCATACATGTATTATATATGCTTATGTCCCATAGTAGTGTGTCCTGAATATGTGTGATGGTGATGATGTATGTAGGCTATATTTTATGTAATGTATATAAATGTAAGCGAAGACACTGAAAGTTAAGTACATGTAACTGTAAGTCTAGCTTCATGAAACAATTTTATAGTTGGATCAGTAGGCAGACACATAACTACATAATCAGACTCATTATATGCACAGATCGGTGAGTGATTTGAAGGACAAATGAACGGATAGAAAGATGGATGACTGACATGAATAAATGAAAGGATAGGTGACTGGAACTTAATGGAAAATTTTGGAAGACAAACAAAAAGGATGAACATTGGATGGATGGCCCGTGGGTGGGTGAACAGATGGATGAATTACATGTAAAATGTAATGAACGAATGGATTAAAAAATATGGATGAATAGCTGGGTAGATAAATGAATGTCAGTACAGGTCATGTGTACAAATTACCAGTGAAAACTTGCTAGAGCTACATGTACTCCACTATAATTTAAACATAGTACAGGTGGTAGTTTCTTCACTATTATTTATTAATAATATATACATGTATATACGTATGATGTATGTTAATACATTATATACAGTATTGTATGATTGTACATGTATTTTTGTTCCCAGTTAAGTAAAACGGTCCCTCTGTCCATGACTCATGTAGTCCAGGATACATGCATGTTATTGCTGTGTACTGTAACTGCCATTAATTAATTACCGGTACCTGTTGTGTAATCAGGTCAGTCATTTATCTCTCTAGCTATAGCAATTAACTTGATAACACATGTAGTATGTAGTATTTAGCGTAGCTCTGTGTAACTGTAAGTAGTGTGAGTGTAAATGTTTGTCATCATGTATGTATCTTTGTGGATGCAAAGCCCAATAAAAAAAGTGCTTGTGAACAGATGTATTATTTTGGTGGAGTGTATACATGATGTTATGGTTTTTATAAGCTTTTCAACCTCCTGTAGCGGTGGTTATCGGTCATCGGGAGAGAGCATAAGCGTGCTTAATGACGAAGCGTGCTTGAGTGCGAAGTAGACATAATCCAGAGATTTTCATGTAGAAAATTTCCTGGGATATGCCTTTGCTGGTAAGTCGTGGTCGCGCTAAAGTGTGCGCTGTCATTTTTACCCGCCATGATAGTTTGTTTTTTTTTTAAACGATGCAGTACACTAGGCCTACACACTGCCTATGCGTACCAGTATTGTTTTTCGTAAGCCTTTCAATCATAGGAAATAGGATTATCTCGACTTTTAGAAATCGTCAATCTTTGCTGAGAAATTTTGTGGGTAGAAATTTGGAAATTTTGCCCCCACAGCGGCATTCCTCAGGCCTACTCTTCCATCAATTTTCAACTGCTAAGGGTTCTTTAACGTGCGTAACGTACACACGGGACCTCCCATTACTCCCAAATATATTCGCCCTTATCCGAGAAGGCTAGACATCGGGCTTCCCTACCCACAGGAAGCCAGGGACCGTCGAGCCACTGAAAAAAAGAGGGTTTTCGATCTTCGTGTCCTGTCATCCCCCCGATGCAGAACACGCGAGTCCACTCCGTCCCCCCACGCGTACCCAGTAGGCCTACCACTGCCCCCTGTGCCATTGACTATTCATACTATTACTAATCATACCACCGCCTTCATCCCACCTCGCGCGTGATACATAATCAGGATTAGCGGACAGCGACGGGCAAAGGTGAACTGAAATCGCAGCCAGACTCACTTTCGTACGCCCAACATGAAGAGAGAGAAAGGCAGGGAGTGCACACAGCCGCGCACGTGGACATAGGATCTAGATCTAGCCTGGGGCAAAGCTACACAGTCTCCCGTGCAGGCAGACTGTGTTTAATAAGTTGGGCCATCATGAAATTACATGATTGTATTGACTGTCTTGTAAATGGAGCGTGTCTGAAGCCGAAGTTACAGTGCTTAAGGCGTGTAATTT
Organism: Peronia verruculata; assembly: GCA_038406235.1. Classification (NCBI taxonomy): domain Eukaryota; kingdom Metazoa; phylum Mollusca; class Gastropoda; order Systellommatophora; family Onchidiidae; genus Peronia; species Peronia verruculata. The sequence continues at coordinate 11,192 of JBCAUA010676727.1, forward strand.
ATAGCAAAAATTCGGTAGGAGACGTTTAGCGTGCTCGAGTCCGAAACGTGTTTTGATAGTTTTATGCCGGCGTGCTTAAAGCCGGCACGGACTGTATCAATATCAATGGGCTACACCTGTCACAGTGAGTTAGTATGTATTCACATGCCAAGGTCTGTCTATCATTCTATGTGTATTATGATGCTGTGTGTTGCCGGCAGTCTAAACGATTAGTGGCATTCATATTATTCACAAGCGATCTGATAGCCTACATGTTGATGCAGCCTACAGAGCAGAGATAACATCTGAAACTGAACAATGGCCGGTGACAGGGGAAATAAGTCATATGTCTCGCAACCGGTCAAAATGAGACGTATGTCGATTTTTCACCATACGGAGTATTTGGTATCTGTGAAAGCTTATTTCATGGGTAGTGAAAAAAGTTTTGAGCTAACTCTATTCTAGCCAGAGATATTTCAGTTTAAAGAGGCAAGGGGGGACCACTCAGCAATGACCAGAATTCCGAGTAAATCGAATTTAAATGAACGGCCGTACACATAAATCTACATGTCTACCTCATAAAATACCCGACTTTAATCAAGTAATATGTACATATATCGAGGGTAAGACTAATACTGTCTTGTTAAGAAATGAATGCATTTTCAATTTCTGCAATAAAAAAAAAAATTGATACCTGAGCCCCCTCATCACATTCAAAGCCGGATTTCTCCGTTCTAGCGTCTCATTTCGACTGATCACAAGTGTATATAAAAGTTAAGTGACTGTTCTGTTAGAATAGTACTAAGGCATGAAGAGCAATTGACACGTGACACGATGAGAATCAGGCTCTCGTCAAGTTTGGGAATATTGAGTTATGGGTATCATTATAAAGGTTATTAATTTCCCTTTCTGTGAGTGAAAAATATTTTGTTCTACTTTAAGTAAGTAGAAGTCGAGATACTGGCAATTAACGAGTAAGACAATGAGGGTGACCTTTTGCTACAACTGAATTCACTGACAAAAAGGTGGATCACTTTTGTTAATTCTTATTAGATCATGGCACTTAAAGTTTTTGGTCTTTTTCAGCAAATTCTACCCTGATATACAAGGGTCCTGAGAAGAAAAAAAAAAAAAAAATTTGCTTAAAATTCATTCACTGTTTCTCCAGTTGCCTCAGTTTGACAAACCCCAGATTTCACCGTGTCCCGTCTCAATTATTACTACTGAGCACTTGTATAATAACATACATGTAGTTATAACGTAAAATGTTTTGGTATTATATTATTGTGGCACTTTTCTGCATTTTTGGTGGCCCTTTTTTGTGCTGGAGAAAATGACATTTTCAGGGATGACAGACTCTGTATCCATATAGATTTTTTCATGTTTGAGTAAGTTCTATTGTCTAAGATACCGATATCTGCCTGTACTTGTGTAAACTGTGAGATAAATAATGGAACAAAAAAAAAAAAAAAACAGCTTTTGCAAGGTCTGTTTGCCTTTTTTCACTTTTTAAAATTACATGTAGATCTATTAGAGTTTTCTAATTCAGACTTGCAAGTAAAAACCAATGGTTTCTCGGAGAATAGCAATTTTTTTTTATTTTTTGGGGGGCGACAAATGATGTTGAGTTCTGAATTATAAATATGAAACAAAAAACATGTATGCGTAATGTCCCGCTCATACGATAATTGCCAAAGGATCCACAAGGAATAGCTTCATACTTCCTTCATATTCTTATGTATCCAAACATTTCAAAATCCATTCTAACATACAAAGATACAAAACCATTGCACAAGGCTGACACTTACAGCAGAACATCAATGACATCTTTAATGGTCCATTTCAACTTCACATCATATGTCATCAAACCATCACACAAGAGAAAAAACACAGACAGTTTGTGCTGACTGCATGTGGGACAACAGAAAACTTGCACAATGACACAGGCAGATGACAGAGGCTCTAACAGCGTTGCAAACCTGACCACTTAAGAGAATCAAACAATCTGAGGATCAAATGTATGCAAGTAATGCAGGATATCAAAGAGATTACAGCACAGACAGTCTGATACAGTGACAATGTAAGCCAACCATCATACACATAAACACAAAATCTGTCTCTGTGCCAAACTACACGTGTTACAATGATTAATACAAAAACATGAAAAGATGATTGTATGGTCAGTGGTGGAATTCCGGCTCATAGGCAAAAAACACAAAAATAACCTGCATGTACTTATTGAACAATCATTACTGACAATAAAAAAAAAAAAAAATTCAGGCTTACAACAATCTAGCAAACTCAGGTGTCAACAATGATTAAAAAAGAACAACTATGTTCATTTCATTGATTAAATGTACACACAGTAATATGAAAGTCCAATTTCCCATTTGAAGTTGGCAAACTCCCTGCCATGACTTGTGAGCTGATCTCATAGTGAACATAGTACGACCGATAGGAAGTAGCAGGACATGTCTGACATAATGTTTCCCTGATCCCCTCCACACACAAACAAATGTCCTCACCTCTCTGCTCGGCTCACTCACACATCAGATGGGACACTGCTGACTTTCCAACCCAAACAGTAGCAGATAAACATTCAAACTTGCCCAGTTGTTGCCCAAGACTTCCTGAGCTAAGACTGAGCACCTTTTTCCATCCTCAATATGCAAAACAGCTCCACTTATTCCAACAAGAACAACAATAAACAGCAAAAATACACATAGATATCGTGGCTCAGGTCCACATCGTATAAAAACACAGAAATAGTTTGCAAAGTTTTAAAAACAATTATCAGATAAAGTTAAAAAATAAAAATTAAAAAAAAATTGAAGCGTTGGAACACGCCACGTGGGCTGCTTGACATAGAATGAACAAATAGTACCTGGAACATGAAATTTGGTAGAGCAAACTTTGTGTGAACAACAACTGATATTGGCTCAAGTTACTGGCAATGATGATCTGATGATGATTAAAAAACATGATGTGTGGTGTGGGTCTATGTACACATGTGTGGCTGGCGTCTCCCATCCCTGAGCACTCGCTCTCTCCCTCCCTCCCTCTCTCTCTGCTCAGTAGGGTCCTGGCACTCGTCCTTGCATGGGAGCTCTGGGCAAAGGTTTCAGATCATCTGCAGCTCCAGCTGCTCCACTAGAGGAACCTGGGCCTCTGAAAGATAAAAAAAAAAAAAAATAATATAAAAAATTATGGCACCAGTTTAAACAGGAAATCTCTCAGAGCTTTACCAGAACAAGGATTGCCACTGATGTCAAGAATTCTTTCCAAGGAATTGTGAAGAATTTCATGAAAACTTTTAGAGGTGTGAAAGTCCATAATCAATGAGAAAATATACATGTTACATTCATCCTAAAATTTGTTTTGATCCTAAAATCACCAAGAACTTGACTGCTGCAGATCTACACTGATAAAGAAACGCACAGCTATGTAAGACTTGTTCAGTCCCATCCAAGTTCACAAACTTATGGCCAAATTATTGACTAAGGAAAGACTTGTTTCTCAAATTCTTCTGAAAGACTCCGATTGGTCACTAGATTAGTCTATTTCCTAGTGGTTAGCCACACAACAACGATTTGGATGAGGCGAAGCTTCAGTGAATGGAAATTTCCAGGAATTTAAGAAACTTTCAAGTGCAATGGATAATTCACACAAATATTCAGGCAGACTGATCAAAACTTTGAGGGTTTTTTTTTTTTTTGTTTTGTTGTTGTTTTCTTTTTTAACAAGGGAAACTTTACTCATGACTTTTCTAAACAGTTTTTTCATCCTCCCGAGGTTTCAGGCCAAACTGGAACAACACTCACCCTAACTTATCACCATATGGATCCATTGCAGCAAGTCTGCAAATAAATCAAAATTTTACATTATTCCAGCCCCAAAAGTAAAAAAAGTAAGCAAAATACCCCAACGGGTTCTTTATAATGAAATATCACAATTCACACTGCAATACGCATTTTCAAAACCCAGATTTAAAATCCTTCAATCTCTAGAATCCACCTACACACACTTCTAAAATCCTGTTATGTCGGAATCTGAAAAACAATTGTTTTGCGACTAGGCCAAAAGAGTCAGAAGTCGCCCTGGACAATGAAAATATAAGGCTGTTTTTGGTCACTTCAAACTACTTTCTAAGATACTAAATTTTTTATTTTTTTTCACAAAACGTCAATTTAAGCTTTTTTTGTATACTCTGAAAAAAAAAAAAATATTGGTATCATAGTATCTGTATCTGTCCCCGTCACTGGGAACAGTGTTGGCCGCTACACATGATATCCTCATAAAGTTGCCACCAGCACTCTCGATCTTGACTAAGTCTGACCACCTCCTGGAGTTTCTTGCCACTGATGTTTGTGATGTTTCTAGCAA
>JBCAUA010676838.1:0-15552 GCA_038406235.1 Peronia verruculata
TGATTTTCTATGTCAATGACAGTGAACAGTTTAGAAAGTTTGTACCCCCTCCTACTAAAATTAGACGGGGATTTCCAACCGTTTGCTTAGTCGTAACAAATCTATTCCAACATCAGTCTACAAAAATACAATTCAGTATTGACAACAAGTGTGTTCGGAAGTGTCAATGCATAAGAAATACGTGTATTTATGTAAAAATACCTATCCATGTCTTACATTCTTTATTCCCACCCTCTGTCAGCTCATCAGATTGATTTTCGGTGGACAATTTTCTTGAGGAAATCACAAGAAACTACTAAATTCACAGTTTTTTTGTCACTTTTGTAAAGTACAATTTTTTTATTTTTTTTTCATAATCTTAAGAACTGATATACTGTATCCTTATGTATATTCACATAATGTTTTGGGAGATTTTTACATACATTGGCTACATGTAGCCCAAACAAACACAAAATGAAAAGGCACGTCAAGGACAAAAGAAAAAAAAACTTAAACTACTGCATTTTGTGCCTCATTATTGTTGTAAATGCCTACAGGATTTAGGATTTATTGTACATGTATATGTACTGCATAACACTAGAAATAAAGAAATCGGCTGTCCTTGTGTAAGGAAAAAAATGCACTAATGACCATACCAGACAAAACTGAAGCAGAACCCAGACAGCAATATGCAGAACAAAATATTCACTCAGTGAATATAAAAAAATCCACATGATTAAAACAAAAAAATATACCTAAAAGAGAAATACATACATGTATGTGTTTTTGCAGTATCACTTTCCTATGAAAAAATAAAGATGACACTCACGATTCAAGAAAAACGTACTGCATGAACTGCTATTTTCTGCAATTAGTAATATCAGGAGTTATTTTAAGCTATGCTAAGTACATGTAATAAATATCCATACATGTAATTCATTTAATTATCATTCCCTTGTGACCAAAGACATATAGACACAAACAAAACAAAACAAAACTTGAAATCTCTGCTGAAATTAAGTAGAATTTTGCAAGTATCTCTTATAATCTGAAATACCTATTGTAAACAAAATCCAGAACTGTATACTGCAGAACATCACATGGATTACTTGGCTGGGCTTTCCTTCCTTGCACCCAGAATGTGTAGTCACATAGGCCTAGCTGACTGCACTTGCAGGTTGTATTTTGATATCTTGTGTGTAAGTATGAGATACAAACAAAATCACTGGATACGTTTCATTTTGACCTCCTTGAGCTTACCTCTTTAAATTTGTACTTTAAGCTGAAAGGCTTTCCAAGTGATTGATGATCTAAAATCAGTTGTCGAACCTTTAACCTGCATAGAAAAAAATACTAATGTTTCAAATGTCTTCATATTGGCAAAATGCGCACATATTATTATCCAAGATATGTGCAACTTCTATGTTTTAACTACATGTGGTTGCAATCTTTCTGTGAAAAAAATCTAGCTCAGTGCCAGTGCCATGCAGGGTGGAGAGCTTTACTTTTCTATCACAGAAAACTTCTAAAACTGGATGTCTCTATGAGAAAATCAGGTGTCTGTGTTTGCTGCTGTCAGATACCATTACTATGTCCAAACCATTTTACAGACTTGATTAGAAATAGATCTGATGACAAAGAGAAGAATAAAAAAGTAAAAAATAAAAGATCACAACCACATCCTTCAAAACACAACTTCTACGATACGGACTTGATACTCAATCCTGCAGCTGACATGTAAAACATGCATCTTGACATTTATACCAAATGGCATTCTTTAAGTCTTCAGTGTGGGTAGAGTTCTGCCATTCATCAAACAATACCTCCGTTATGGTACCCAAAAAGTATGAGGATGGAATTAGATGCAACTTACCAGACCTCACTAAAAAATTCTGCCATTCTTCACTGCTAGCTTCTTTTACAACAAATGAAATATTTCTAAAGCTAAGGATGCAGGAAAAAGATTGTGAATAAAGTAGGTTGAACACATCTCGCTACTGATACGAAGAATTCCATTCTGGTATATTTGAGAGGAGATCAGTTGAAATGCACTGCAAATTGATTTTGTTATGAGATAAGAAAAAGCAGACCAAGGCCCATAACAACACTTAAAATGGACAGACCTGCTTAAAAAATGACATTCTTAAATTCAGTTCAAAATATATGAATATTTCAAGTTGAATATTTCAACATGAAAAAGGTTATATAGAAATGGTTGGAGGAGAACACCGATTACAAAAAAATCATTCACAATTTGTCTGTACAAACGATGCTTCAAATGGTAACTGAAAATGACCCAAGTGCCAGCAAACAAGAAAATTAATCATGAAGGTGTCTTCTGGTACTATAATGCAATAACTTTTGAAAACTACGGGTTTTGAAAGTCTTAAAGCCTCTGCCATAGACACGAGTCATTTTACAAGATGTGATAAGAACGAAAAACCTCCAGACAAAAAAGAAATTTGTGTGATGCATGCACAAATACTCCAGAAGTATATCCCTCTTCACTCGTGTACAGTTGAGTCCACTCAAACCAAAGTCTGATTAAAAGAATATCTGATAAATTGAATAAAAATGAAACAATAGATTTTTTTTTTCTCTTTGCACCTATAATATGCCTCTTGCATAACTCAAAACCATCACTGTGAGTTTCCTTTAAATCGAACCAGTCAGCGCTGCCACATAGGTAAAAATCGACTACTGTCATCTCCATGTTGTTTTCACCAATATAGATGCCGGCAGTTTGAAAACAAAGGAGACAACGCTGCAGATGGGGCGAATGGGGTTGACAGTGTATTGTGCCCTGCGAGCAAGCATAAGTAGGCCAAGGGTTCATGCAGGGGAAAGAGCACTGGAGAACAATCACTAAATAATCAAGCATCCTGGCAGAGCCTACAGTACAGGTATATGCGTAAATGTACTACACATGTTACATGTTTTATAAAGTGTGTAGGTTACGTTATAATAGAGCACTGTTCTGGTGTTATAAATATAATGTTGGTTCTCGCACTGTGACGGAATAGGTCAGATTTTACATCGTGCTTCTTTTTTTTTTTTTTTCGCTTGCATTTGATATATATATAGCTTATATAGACACCCTTACAGACCATCCCATTCACAGTATAAACTTTATTAAAAGCCCTTTTCAGAGATGAAACTTACTCAACTGCCCTTTACAGTCCTTTTCAAGGCTAAAACTTTTTCTCAGAGATAAAACTAATACCATTCTACTTTTCTTTACATTACTTTTGCTTTCAACACAGCCGTTATTAGGTCCAGCAATCCAGTTGTACAAGAAGGATTGAATTTAAGCTCAACGCAAAGTTCAGGAGCCACAGCACAATCTCTGTTTAAAGGGAAATAATCTTGTAATACAATAATTAAAATAGTGCCTTATCAGTCATTCGAGAAGTTTCCCCCCCCCCCCCGGCAAAAAAACCCCAAAAATCTGGAAGATGAACCCATTTAGTTGTCCCTGTCCCCGCAAATTCAATTTAAGCGAACTCAACTGTGTATATAGAGTGCAGGCTTTCCAGGAATCACTTGAACCACTGAATTTTGGGAATTTAACTTACAAATGACATCAATATATTATACATCTTGTGGAAACACTCTTTGAGACTTAGACTCAAAAACTGAAAACCTGAGAATGAAAAAAATGAGAACTATTCAAGCCAATTTTGAGAGATATTAACTTCAAAAAAAGAAGATGTCACATAGTATTCCAATTCCTGTATAACGATATTTGAATGCTTGTGCCTTATATTTTGACTGTTACCTCTCACTGAATTTTTTCTCTTTTTTTCCTTTTTGCGTCTCTTGACAAAGGCTCCAAATGTGTGAAATCTAACCTTGGTATTTTCTGTTCTGGGGGCTTCAACTGCTAAATGCACCATCACAAAATACGGAATGGAGAAAAATAGACTAAAGGTCATTATTATTATGCTACATTCGAATATAATTCTGCTCAAGATATGTGCTCAGTAGTTCTCTTAATGTTTTATTGGCATCCTGTGTGAGAAAATTAGTAAGTACATGTACTGAATTCTCACCTTTTTAGAAGTTTTTTTCTGCTGCTAAGATGTACATAAATCTTTCAATTTTAAAGACAGATAAAACAAAACAATTTGGTTTTAAGTAGTGTTTGTATTTGGGACCAATTGCCTGATGATGACACAGAACCTCCCTACTACAATAAGACGGGGATTTCCAGCTGTTCGCTTGGTCAGTGCAACTCTATTACATTGGGTATAATGTACATCTGCACATTTACTATAAATCAGCTGAAGTTGGCTAGCCTAAGGCTCACATGAAAATTCCAGATTCCTTCATTTGCTAAGAAACTCATTATACTTCCAGTATCTTAAAAAAGAAATGTAAGATCTCTGGTCAGATCTTAATTTGTATGCATCAGAATTCATCACATGGACAATTTGCCAATGATGCCTTGGAAATGGAAAAAAAAGGTGGCATTCATTTTCCACGAACAGTAACGAACATTTTTAGCCAAAGATAGCTGGTATCCATTTCAAACTTTAAATAGATATGCCGCAAAATTTATTTCACAGATCATATGATTATAAACATTTAAAAAAAAAAATTAAAAAAAAAAATTCACACACATAAACCTAAACCATCTTGACAAACAAATCTGTATCTGGGACACTTCTTAATTCATAGTTCCTAGCCCTATACATGTACATCACCACATGTACATCCATGTCATGTAGATCTTGTTCAATATAAACAGCAAATTATTGTCACTGCCATTCCGGATGAGTATGTTGAACAAAAATGGTCAAATTTGTTTTATTTAAGATATGTAAACATAGCCCCATCTTTAAATCCTCTTTTAATTTCAAACTATTTTGGCTAATCGAGATGAGCATTTGAAGCAGTGGTGGATATGCTTGAACAGTGAACAACAACAAAAAAAAAAATATAGTGAAGCTGTGGTTATGCCTGAGTAACGAAAGAGTTGAACTTGAACTGAGCACTACACAAGCAATTACAACTTCATAGAAGCTGGTCATAACAAATGAAGAATCCTGCTTATCATGTTACTTAAAGCATAAATATAAATGCATAATACATTTCTACTACCCTACCGTGACAATCAAATCCGTAAAAACAATTTTCTGCCTGGATGAAAACTACTCAAAAGCTCTATATGTGAACAGTGGTGACAAGTTATTGATTATGTATGTTAAAACAATATATATATCATTAACAATACATGGATAAGATCGCAAACAGAAAAAAAAAGAAAGATGGAAACGATGGATTCAAATAGTTAGGGATAAAAATAGAAATACACAGCAAAACTCAGTGCACCACACTCATGAACTAAAGTCTCTATTCATAATAAAGTAAGATCTGCTTATAACTTAAATGGGTTCAGAAGTATCTGTGGTACTTGCAACATACTTTGTTACTGAATACACTCAGCACTCACTTAACAACTTCAACTGACGCCACTCTCTGCGTCATCAGCCATGACATCAGTTGACCATTCAAATAGGCTAGAATCAGACTGCTGATTTAAGATCTTAATGATTGTTCATTGAAAACTAATGGCACACAACACAACACCCTCAAGAACTGCATGTTCATCACATCTATTTGAAAAAAAAAAAAAAAATGCCCTACAACAGTAGGTGCAGATGTTTACAACATCACAAAAGCCTTGAGCAAAGTACATAACAAAAAAGTACAAACCAGTCCGAAGAAAAAAAAAAAATTGCAAATATATTATTCACTTATATATACAAAATTTACTCAGTTATCTTAGAATAGACTAATTTCAATAAAAGATGAAGGGAAAAATTAAATGAAAGAAAAGAAAAAAATAAAAGAAACGAAAGAAAAATTGTAACATGACAAGTGGATAAATTCCACCATATACCATTTGATAAACTGTGGTTTAGGACCTCTTGTCTAGAATAGAACACTCAGACAAATCTCATGGTTGAGAATGAAATGGTGCACCATTTTACATACCAACTTGGCATACCCAAATTGTATTACTGTCCTGCTGGACACTGATCATTCACAAAGATAGCAAGGATTAGTTCTGTAAATTATTGCAAACTAATTATGTGAAGAACTAGAACATGTAAAGTGGTACATTTATATGGGTGAGGAAAAAAATATGTAACTGAACAAAAATAAGTCCAAGCAATTATTTTAAAATATCTCTTAATTAAACAATTATGAAGAAAAGTATTCCTGGTCACTTAGCTTCTTTTGCTAAATCCAATTTTTCCACAACCACATAATGGATATGTATGTAATTCCTCATGCTTACTTTCACATATGGGAGGCTTAAATTCTTTCTAACAATTCCTTGTAATAAACTTCTGTAACGCAGTTCCTGCATCTAATCAGATATCTTAGTGCAAAGCAGAGTCTCAGTGAGCTCATGATCTGTGCAGAATTCTTGGACTATATTTTCAAAAAAAGTTACAGTGGAACATATAGGAATGCAAACACTCATTACAATCCCTGCTTCACAGTGGGATTTCTCTTTCTCACGCTGGTCCCTTGGAAAAAATATATACTCCAGAATATACAGAAAAGAATGCACGTATAACAAAAACCCATTTCCTCCAATGTATAGTGCATACAGACATCATGTATTAGCAACAAGATCACAACACTGCCCCTGATTATATTAATACATGTTTATGCTAATAATACTGTCATGTTTAAATGTTCCATAAGTTATAATAACTTATATAATGGTATCTTCTAATGTATTCTTTTCAACAAGCTCAGGACAGAAGCTCACAACTAGCATTCACTGCAGTGGAGATGTACTTTTAGAGGACAATGTTATGTGAAATCTCTGAATATGTAGAGGGTTACAGATTAGGTTATAAGGTGATGACTGTGCATGTAAAAAGTAAAATGTGTGATATACCTGGGAATTGAGTCATAAGATATGTCCCTATTTCAAACTCTTCAGGAAATTGATAACAATGAGGCCATGAACACTCAAACTATGGCTATTGCAATCAATATCATTACACAAACCAAGTGCACCACAGTGATTCTACAAATACACAAAACAAAACGAAAACAAAAGGGTTATGTGCCTGACATAACAGCTTACATTAATTTAAGTAAGACATAATTGTACTCATTGGGCAAGTGAAGTCAAACCACAGTATGTTTTTGACTATATTGTCTCTTAATTTCTACATACAACAGAGGATGGGAAACCAGATCTGAAGATGTGCTCTGGGATTATGAATCTGTGTTAGATTACATAAGGATCTTTTGCACATATTATATATATGTCAACCTCAGATTTACGTGCAAGCAGTTATTTTAGATAACAGAGCTATAGCCATCAAAGTTACACTACCCCATTGCATATATTTAAAGAGAATTTAATGCTTTGGTCATGAATATTATTCTACAGCAAATGAAGGGTTCTTTATATTACAGTGCACACCACTTTATATTGACATCGCTTATAAAGACATTTTCCATTTTTCAGGGATGTCAATCTGTCTACATGAAAAAGTAGGAAAAGTTCCTGGCATACTCTTTAGCAGCACATAAAACTTAAGTATGTTAATGGTAAATAATAATGGATTTGGGGGCCAAAATAGAAATTACTGACAGCCAAAAAGTAGGAAATCCTACTAAAGTAGGAAATTTGACATCCCTGGTTTTTATCAACATGATTTACAAAGTATGGATTTTTTCCTCTTTATTTGTTAGTAGATAGATTCCTCTATATCGACACCCTTTCCTTCTGACTTCTCTTATGTTGACATGTTTATGAAATTCACTATGCAGTGCAAGCCTTATTTTTGTACACACAAGGCATGGTCTCATCCCCCCTCACTCGTTCAACTAGAAGTACAGTAAGAGGTGAGCTGACTACATGTTGTTAAGAAGCGAGGTGTGTGTCACAGGCTGGATGATCAAAAGTAAGGAGAGGAGTGGTTGGGCACAACAGCAACATGTCACCTGGTGGTTCCATTGAAAGGGAAACTGTCAGCTGAGGAAAGGGGATTGTCAAAAGTGTGTGCATTTGTATACACGTGACGTCTTTGCCATCCACCCACGTGCTGTCCAGGTCTAGTCTGATGTATGTAGCAAACCGGTCTTGAGTTTCATACGACCATTAGGAATCACTTGTATCGTTAATAATCCCTGCTGTCTGTATTCTTGCATGATCTAACGAACTACACAATTCCTTTTCAAGGCTTAAACTTCAACTAAATGATGATGTTGCAAAAGATAGGGGACACGTGCTAGATCTAATTTTATCATTTTTTTTCTGGCCCAGAGAAATAACCATCAGTATTTTCATTCGCGCATGGTTGCTTCCCCTTTTGTCAAAATACAGCACTATTAGGCCTACTTGCTATTATTTTAATTCACAGTAAGACTACAGTATTTTCAGATATGGTTTCCCAGACTGATTATATTTTCATTTTTACAGGAGTTTGCTTCTGACAAAACCAAAGGGCAAAAATAACCTCATAAACTAAAGCTATGGGTGCAAACTACATTATATAAGGGTTATTTTGTTGAATATCTTGTTTATTTAAATTCCTCTCTACTTGACTTGTCTGTTTCCTGAGACATTCTTCAACATCTTAGTGTCTGTTTTATCACTTCACTAGCTTGCACCTCAATCAAAAATACTACTCTAAAACTGTACCTTCTATCTTTTCTTAAAAACTTCATCTGAGTAAATCCCTACAGCTGATGTATGTAGCAAACTGGTCTTGTGTTTCATACGACCATTAGGAATCACTTGTTTCGTTAGTAATCCCTGCCGTCTGTATTCTTGCATGATCTAACAAACTACACAATTCCTTTTCAAGGCTTAAACTTCAACTTTAACTAAATGATGATGTTGCAAAAGATAGGGGACAGGTGCTAGATCTAATTTAATCAATTTTATTTTTTTTCTGGCCCAGGGAAATAACCATCATTCGCGCATGGTTGCTTCCCCTTTCATCAAAAAAGGAAATAATTATAAAAATATTATAAAAAGGAATTATATCCATGTATACTACAACCACTGACTAGTTTAAAAAAAACAACCAATACACAATACTGGATAAGAAAACAACAACAACAACAACAAAAAAATCCATAAAATATTGACAATATTCCCCTTCTTTTGACATATCTTTGTCAATAAATGTACAAATATTTATCCTTACCCAGTACCGACACACAAAATTAAATATCGCGAGCTGACAGTAGCCCTTGACTGAAAATAATATTTTAAAATGTTAGTGACAAAACATCCAATCTTTTCAAGATTATATTAGTATCTTATCTTCATCAGTAAGAATGTTGCAGAATCTGAACGAATGGATGTAAATATGTTTGTTAAATATAGGTATGAGGGTACATAAGAATGTATGTATATATTAAATACAGGTACGTACGTCCGTACGTATGTATGCTTTTTTTTGTATTGTACCAGCACATTACTATTTGTGTTTAGGGAAATAAAGAACTTGAAATATGTATCTATGTATGTATGTGGCTGTGTATGCATTTGTGTGTGTCTGTGTGTGCGTGTGACTGTGAGATACATGTGTATGAATATTTAGATATCGTGGTGTATATGGTATGATATGGAAATTGTTAATTTATCTTTGTGCTGTGTATTCTTCATATATTTTGTTTGAATTGTTTTCTGCGCTGGTCAAAATGTATTTCCTTGTGGACAAGTAAACTATTCGATTTTGTACTCATATTATCTTAATACAGACTTCTAATTGTGTCTGGGAAGGATGCTAAAATGTCCTTCACAAACATTGCTTGTGTTTGAAACAATTCCCATGTGCTGTTTATCATGATCTAATAATTCATTAAAAATAGTACTATTTAAAAAGAGAAGTGAAATCATATGAAACACAAGAGAGTTCAGAGTTCTATAATTTATAAATATATACCATATCAAGTGAAACATGATAAAAAGAAACCTTGGCCTAAAATATAGGTATAAATGTCTTATCCTAGTATCACTCTCCTGCATTTAAGCACACACTCAGAGAAAAATAAATAAATAACATCCATCCGATTTCTAAGCATCTATATCATTTTCAATGGTCTCCCTTGCCATTCATTTTCAGTTTTGAGAGAGAAAAGGCTTGAATCTTGAAGTGCTCACACATTTCTTTCACCTGGGGAAGAAGATGAAACTCTGTTTTAGTGTATAGTATAATAATGAGTAAGGTGATAAAAGAAGAGGTGAAATCACAGGCAGACAGGCCTTCATGTCGAACTTTATCCGAATGAAGAGCTTCTGAGTTGAGCAGAAATATACCATTATGTAAGTAACTTTTTAAAAAAACTTCCAAGACCTTAAAGATCCCACTGACAGTACTGTCTTTGTACATGGCTGTTCCATAGTGGTGCACTTAGTTGGTGAGTGGCCTTGGCCCTGTGCTTCAGGCCACGCACGCGCCAGTCAACCTAACTGGGTGTGCTGGGCCTGCCTTGTGGGTTGCCTCCCGCCTTATTTTATATCACATACACATAAAATAAGGCTAGTTCTTAGTTCAGTGGTCAAAACAGTGTGACAACAAAAAAAAGTGCCATAACCCTACACAGATAAAGATGCACTTTACGACAGTCCCAGTTTTATTTATCTGAATAAATTATGAAGTGTCATATAAGCAGAACCAATACGACTGAAGTAGAGTTTGGCGTCGAAGCCCAAATGACAGGCAAAACATTTTCTTAACACAATCATATACTGAAAAAAAAAAAAAATTCTGATAAAACTTTGCTTTCGGTAAAAAAGCATTTAAGACATATTTAAAGCAGGGTGAAAATTGTTTTAGATTAACATGGAGTATTTCCACTTTTAGCAGAGAACATAGACTGGTAGAGCTGTTATTTTCCATGACAACTCTATCTGTAAATCTAATAAAAAAATAAAAAAAAAAACAGAAAAAGCAACAAAGAGTATTGTATGTAAATAGTCACTGTGGTTTAGCGTTTTGTAGTAGCATGAAATCTGGATTCCACAAAAGACTCAGCCATAAATTATCTTAACTCAAAATCGTTGTGAAAAACATTCATCTCTATTCATATAACACATGATTATGACAACAATTAATGAACTACCTTAGATGTCGTTCTACTTCTATTACACAATGAACAAGTTTTTCATTTTCTGCTCAAAAAATTTCTCTGCTCAGTTTTGTGCTTTGCAACACAAAGCTGACCATATAAAGTTTTAAAATTTAACAATTTAAAAGAACACAAAAAATGTAAAATGTTTGCTAAGCATTCATTCAAAGAGTGAAATGAGCTGGATCCCATCTCATATTTGAGAACTGGTGGAAAAAGAACGTACTTACCACACATACTCCAAACATAGTATGCTTGACTGTGATATAGATACAGTAACACCATAATAAAATAACTTCCGCATCTCCTAGGTTGAGGAGTCCTACTAAAATGACTATGGTGAGGAGAGGTCGCAAACTGTTGTTGATGAGTTCACAGCGAGTACTGCTCATCTGAGCTATGATAAGATGGCACTAGAGAAGAACATGTAATGAATCAGGGTCAAACCAGAGCAATGGTGTTGGTAACATGAAGATATTTTTATGCAAAAGCATTTACATAATACTTCCATTATCAGTAGGTTTATGTCACACATTTTGACAAGTAAACATTTAGATCTATTGTGTAACTTTCTTTTCATTGGAGACTGAATCCAGATCTACATACCGGTAAGCATTTGGGAATGAAATGATTTCATATCAAGATGTCATATTCATATTTCATTCATTTGCTAAAAAAGAAAAAAAAAAAAAAAAAACTGAGTAAGACATAGATGTTGCTGGATCTTTTATTTTCTTGCCAGGTAAAATATTCATCTTCATGTACCCAGAACTTATAGCCACCATCAGCCTCCTTTATTTAGAAATTGAATTAAAACCTCCAGATCACTTTACTTGAGTTGAAAATTAAAAAAAAAAAAAAAAAAATCCTGAACAATGTAAATTTGACAAGCTTTCAATGATTTTTCCTTGTCTACAGAACACTGAAAAGTGTACATTTACCAAAATTTTATCATTCAAGTTGTCAGCCTTATGTCAATACACAGAAACCACAAATCTGATCTACAATTACCATATGCTCTGACAATTCAAGTGTCTTCCATATTTTCAGTAATTTTCTTCTCTCTTTTGACGACTAAAATTTTTCCTCAGTTTTCTGGATTATCCCATTAATCATTCTTGAAATCTAATAATTTATTGTTCCTTAGGACTAATATTTTTTTACCTCTATTTATTCTAAAGATCGGCTAGTTTTCACTGATGTCCTTGCTATGAGTTTGTTTCTTCATAGATAACAATAAAAAAGATGTCTAAAAGGACCCATTGTTTGCATGAATGGGATGCTATTTCTTTCTTTCATGTCAAAATTAGGTCTGACATTAATTGAAACTTTTACTCACAGCTATATGAGAGAAAGCTGTGCCAGCTGTCCAGTAGAAAAGGCGAGGTTGGAGTTGAATGATGTTGCAAGAGGACACCATGATCCACCAAAACAAGAGAGCAAACAATACAAATGTTGACACCAATGGGCGCATGGCCTCTGTAAACGAATGCATTTTCCCTGATTTGTCTTTATATGATCTGAGGAATAAAGTTCAGGACAAATCAAAAATCTGTTTCAGGTATTCAAAACCAGGTGAAATATATTGCACCGACTAATAATTTATCTTTCTCCAAGACAATTTTAATTTAGAGTGTATGAGTGAAAGACGCTCAATTATTTTCATAAGAAAGCAACACAAGTTTTCATCTTTATTTTAATTTATGATGCAGCACTTATCCTCGACTATAAAATTTGAAATTATTGTCTCAAAGATTAAACAGACATGTAATGGCATGCTGTTAACCTTAATCATAAGATGCATTGGGACGAGTTAAAGCAATCTCTGGCATATGCCCAAAAACCTTTCATGTTTGATTTTGCCTCAAGCAATGGCCTTCTTAAAACAGTACTGCAGCATCTTTCATGGCTGAAAAAACCCTTTGCAGATACACAGTTTGCAAGGCAGAGATAGATGGTCATATGACAGATCTGGGCAAATTCAGGCATTTCTACTTAATACTTCCAGGAGATACTTACAGATAGTATGTAATACAAGGTGCACTACAATTTTGGGAAAAAAAAAAAAATGATCTGACCTTGTTCTGTAGTTACACCCTTGCACGCAACTGTGACGATATGTTACACACATTTGCTAAATACTATCACTCCCATTTTTTTTTTTTCCAATATGTAATTAATTTCACCAATTATCCACCACCTTGGTGTTATGTGAAATGAAGGTGCTCAACTAATCATTAAAAAAAAAAAAGGCTGTGATCAAAAAAGGGCAGAAATTTCAAACTGTGGGTGTCCGATCGAAGACGGAATTTTTGACAAAACATTACCATGTTCCATTTTCTTATGCTCCATTGTTTTTCAATATTTCTTGTTCTGTAAGGTTGTTCAGGTTGTTCCAATTTTCTGGGTAGCATTGAATTACAAATATAATCAGCAGGACTGAATTCAATCTATGTATTGACCTACGTATATGCAATTGATCATTTCACTTACCTGTAAATGTTATAAAATGTGAACGGGAAGGTAAGACCAAAAAGGCCAACTGCAACAAAAGGATACAAATCAAAATGAAAAGCAGTTTGATGAATGATCTATGAAAACAATCTTCTTGATTACATTGAAAAGCATGTCTACTTTATACTTCAGCAACATTGTAACTACTCAGTCACACAAAACTAGACTGAAACTGTGATAGGCTGAAATATTGATTACCCCAGAAAAGAAATTTAAAACAGTTGATCTGTAATGGAAACTACAGATAACATGTCTATCTCTTAGAGTCAATGGCTTTCAATAGCATAGATTACTTTACGTTATAAAAAAATATAACACAGAATTATCTATATTATAAAATTGCAAGAATCACATTTTCAGAATAACGTCAAAGATAATTCTCCCCGTTTATGTCTATAGAAACACAGATCCATATGCAGCAATGTTGTGTGCCAAATTTCAGATGGATCTGTTCAGCAGTTTTCAAGTCCATAAGCCTATTGTGGGTTTTCTTTGCCATACACTTTAAGTTGCAGAGCTAGTTTAAAAAAAAAAAATCACCCACGAAGGGTGTGGGTTCTTCTCTAGCACTTACAAAAATCTTAAAGCTGAAATTCAAATATACAAATAAGATAAATTTCCAAAACCAAATTACAGGACAAATTTAATATTAATATTATAAGTGCAATATTCTTATATCAACATTTTGGAGACCATTTAAATGATGTTGATTTATAAGGGAGATTTATAAGAACTGTGCAAGGAAATGAAATATATCACTATGAGGTCTTCACTCAAGATTCCAGCACGATGAAACACATCCCTGCAAATCTAAGCCCATGTGATGCTAACTGCACAGTACAGTGTACGTCCACCAATCCTGCTAAAAGTAGCATCAGAATCTCGTAATTAGTCCAGCTAGATGCATAATGTTCCAAACAAAGCCTGCATGACACACAGCAATGTGGCACTGGCCCACTGGTTTGAAAGGCAACCGTCCTCATTATGATGACCTTCTTTCGGTCAGCACGTAACTTTGTGCTGTGTATACTGAGAATTTAGGGATAAAAAACTGCAAGACATGTCAATATAGGAGGAACTGCCGGCAAATAATGTACATATTGGGGATTTTATCTGTTAGAAATCTAGAATATGTTGTTATAAGATGAACATCAGTATAAGCGACGCTGATGAATGAAGATGCACTGATTTATTTCACATTTGCTACAATGTATATGTTAATGTCAATGAATAAACGATTTATTTATAAACTTATGCCCTGAACAACTCTCATCAATCCTAATACTAATATATACAAAAGTATGTCAAATAATTTTTAGAAAAAAAAATGTATGTGTGTGAAAGAGAGGGAAACAAACTGAAAGAAAAAGGACATGACAACAACAAAAACAAAACAGTTATTTTTCTCTTCATTTGAAGACGCACACTTACAGTAAAGAGATATCTCAAATGCTTCAGCGGGTGACCAGTTGACGATCGGTAACCTAAATTTCCAGATGTCATGGCCGCCATAAAAGGTGATCAGATACACAATTGTCATGGCCTGTCGGTGGAAAGATGCCACAAATAAAAATTTTAAACTGAACAAGATAAATGAAAATGGCATACTGTCAGAAGGCAATATCACTCGAATCTCCTGACTGACATATCGCTGGTGGAGTGATGAAACCTCCTAACCCCAAAAATGAAACTTTTACAGGAGAGACAAAAAACTGATTTACTATTGACCAAGAAGGTCTGCACAAACCAAACTTGCTATAGATACATGAAAACACCTTTGAAACTTGGTTACTACTAAGAAATCACTTTTATATAACTTATATGGCTATGCTGTGCGAAACGAGGTTTCGTTTCATTCTTTTTGTCGTGATGAAACCACGTAACCAGCAGGCGGGAGGGTTGCGAGGTTTCATCACGACAGAGTTTGTGGGTTGC